>CAESWR010001376.1:41402-60541 GCA_903171835.1 Mullus surmuletus
GGGGGGGGGGGGGGGACCACCAGACCACCGGACGCCGCCGTCCGAACGCGGGTTTCACCGGCGGAGGCGCGGGGTTTTACCTGTAGGCGCGGTTCGAGGCTCGCGGCGGGATCCGGTAGACGTTGACGTCGGGTTTAACGCAGAGGATGGACTCGTACTCGCCCTCCGCCGCCATCTTGGATCCACTGTTATTGATGTGGGAGTTGTGGGTTGTGACTCATTTATTCAGCAGCGCGCGTGTGTGTGTGTGTGTGTGTGTGTGTGAGAGAGAGAGAGAGAGAGAGAGTGCACGATTCAGCTGGTCCTAATGTTTACGTGCACTTCACTGCAGGCAAAAAAAAAGTGCGATTAAATTAGAAAATAATAATAATAATTCTTTATTAATTTTGAATTAGATTTTATTATTAAATCAGAATCATATATTTTTTTGAATTATGGCCTCATTTATAAGTTTGTGATTTTTTGTAGGAAACTGACAAGGTTTTGTTTTTTTTAAAGGAAACACACAGTTTATTGATTTGGTGATGAATGCTCATTCAGTTGATCAGAAATGTGTGTGAGTTGTTTGGGATTGTTAAGGCCAATTAATTCCTTTGAAATGTTTGCGGCTATTTATGTGTTTACCCTAAATAACTACATTTTATCATCGATTTTATGCCAATGGTGAGGTCGAAAGTATTGATATTCCATCGATCTCATCATGAAGTCAATCAGCAGCACAAAAATCACATCAAAATGTGTGTGTGGGTTTTTTTTTGTTTTTTTACAGAAAAATAAATGTGTGTGTTTTGTTGTTGACAAAAACTAAACAATAAAAAAATGAAGGTTAAATTAAAAAAATTAAAAAAATTCCATGTGTATTCGGTGAAACTCGGTGAGGGGGCGTGGCCTCGGAACCGGAAGCGTCCGTCGTCTCCAACAAGGCTCCTGATCATCCTCTGCGGGGTCAGTACCTCTTATTCCGGACAAATCCGCCCGAATCTGGTGCTTTTTTTCGTGCGGATCGGTTCCGTCGCCGTCGCCCCTCGAACCCTCTCGGCTTCCCGCCGCCGCCGCCGCTCGTCACCGCCGCAGCAGCAGCAGCAGCAGCAGCAGCAGCAGCTAACTCCCGCCCGGCGGCAGCGCGCGCCCCGGCCGTTAGCCGCGCTGACGCTCTCCGAGGTGCTGAAAACACCGCGGCGAGGAGACGACGTGTCACCGCGCCGCAGCGTCGGCTGAGACCAACACGTGTGTCTGAATGTGTGTGTGTTTCTCTCTCTCTCTCTGTGTGTGTGTGTGTGTGTGTTGTAGCTTCTGGTTCCCGCGCTGCGCTGGCAGCTAGCTTGTAGCGTAGCCGCTTAGCTAGCTAGCTAGCTAGGCGAGGATCTGTGTTTTGTCGCAGTGGCTTCTGGGCAAACGGGCTGCCACTTTGCTGCAGGTGTGGGAGCATCTTTGCTGCAGACACTCCACTTCTTGCCAATCCTGTCTCAGCTATTGTGTGTGTGTGTGTGTGTGTGTGTGTGTGTGGTGTCTCCCTGCAGCTGAAGGATCTGGTGTCTGACATCCAGAGTCGAACCAATGCAGTCAGGGGGAAGAGAGAGCAGCGAAATGGATGCTTGCTAAAAGCCAGGACCTGCTCTGGATCCACATTAAAACTAGCCTTTGACAACACAGGAAGACTTTTGAAAAGGTGTGTATGCGTGTTTAGGTCTCACCCTCCCACACACACATATGTGCCTGTGTATGTTTTGTTCTGATGGCAACTTGTTTCCCCCTGAATCAGGGATAGATTGCAGAGGTTTGATTCTCCCCACCCCCGTCCTCCGTCTGCAGACACCATGACGTCCTCCATGCTTCGCAGACAGCTGAAGAACCTGGTCCAGAACTACTCTGAGGCCGAGGTCAAGGTACGGTGACAGACAAATACCATTCTTTAAACGTCATGGAGCCTGAGTGAAGGAACCCCCCCCCCAGTTTTTTTAGTAACCTGTGTTTTGCTGTGAATGAAAACGGTGAATTCATTAATAGTTTTGGGTTCCATCTTTGTTTCTTTTGGCCCCGACCGAAGCTGATGGAAATATGGTGTCGCATTAGATTGTGGCTGGGTCTGTTGCTATGGTGAAATCATTGACATCCATAAATAACTGATGAATTCAAAGCATCTGCAGTGTCACATGTCTGAAAAAGGCCATTATTTCTTTCCCCCTGCTGTGTGCTGGATACTGGTATTCAATAATAAATGTAAACAAACTGTATCAATCCATATACGCTGTCATGATGTTAGAGAGGTTGGTGTCAGTCAGTGGGCACAGGAATATCCAATAAATAATAATACAAACATCTCTGTGTTGACAATGAGAGGCTCAACAACATTTTTTCGATACCATTTGATATGTATTCCCGTCATAAAAAAGCACTAGTAATGCACAATATTTAGAGACCAACACAGACTTGCAGCCAATCCTGCTGCTTTCTTTTCACATGCTTGCATCCCCATCCTTTGGTGTTTTCACATGCCGACATTTGTCACTTATCATCAATTTACAGGTCAGAGAAGCAACGTCCAACGATCCCTGGGGCCCCTCCAGCTCTCAGATGGCAGATATCTCCGACCTGACCTATAATGTGGTGGCATGCAATGAGATCATGACAATGCTCTGGAAACGCTTGAAAGATGACAAGAACTGGAGACACATTCATAAGGTGAGAGACAGATGGAGACTTCATCATCACAGTCCCCTTGTCTCCATTCTCAACTGTCAGCTCTTGCACTTTGAGTGCTGAATTGGAAAGTAGAAAAATAACAAATGGAGCTACAATTTGTAGAAAATACTGGTTGTACCACCATATCAGTAGTTTCTGTGCTCAAAGAAAATACCTCATTGGTTGTTGTTGGGAGAATAATCGATTGCAGTCCACCGTTTCTCATTAGCTTGTTTAGACAGTGTCAGCTTCCATACAGCCAGTACGGATTCTTTCATACACAAGCTGTCAGCTGTTTAAGATGACCTTCAGCCTCCTTGCATATCAGCATTTTTGCTGAGCAGACTTCTCTGGGTGAACTCTTTTAGGGCTACAGTGAGATCAATAATAGGTGAGAGTTGGTGCACATCAGGCTTTGCAGATTTACATTTTAAGCAAATAGAGCAGTGGGCATCAAGCAGAAGTCTTCATCAGACTTTGAATGAGCCAGTCGAATGCAATTATTGTCCCTGGAACAACTTGTCAATCGTCCGCAAAAGTTTCCCAGTTTTGCTTTAATTACATGTGGTGTTATTTATTTTTCCGTTTTAGTCCCTAACACTGCTGGAGTATCTGTTAAAGACTGGTGATGACCGCGTGCTTCTTAAAATGAAAGACAACATCTACATCGTCAAGGCCCTCACAGAGTACCGCTTTGTGGAAAAGGACGGCAAAGATCAGGTGAGACTTGTTTATGATAATTTGCTTGTAAACACAGATGAAAGTAATGTCAGTAGAATAATGACACCAGTGGTTAGATTGGATGGTTTGCTATTAGCCTCTTCACTAACTTGAACAAGTATAATGTCGGTTTGTTTCAGCTTTAGACACGGGTCAAGCTCTAACATGAAGGTGTGTGTTTTAGGGTGTGAATGTGAGAGACAAAGCCAAGGTTGTTCTCGTTCTCATGGAGGATGATGAGAAGCTAAAGCAGGAAAGAGACTTTGCCGTCAAGACCAGAGAGAAGACCTCAAAAAGTGCTGCTGGTGGGTGTATTCTTTGTTTTGCTGTTTAACATTGATTTTTTCGTCATAAGCCCCTCTAAAAAAAAATGTTTCCCCTCTTTATGTTAGCTTCATCCTCAGACGCCGTCAAGGATCCCGCCTACAAGCCATGCTATGTTCCTGGTTCCTCGGGTCTTCCAAGCTTGGACAACATCCCCTCAGTGGCAGACTTAACTGCTTCTTTTGCAGCCCGTAAGGAGGAGCGCCTCAAACAGGAAGCCGAGAAGAAAGACGCACAGAGGAGGGTAAGTACTTAGAGGCATGGATCTGGTCTACAGTAGATTAGCAGCAACAGTTGGATTGCAGTTGCTAGTTTTGCCTGAAGTGACCAGTTTATCATTTGTGTTCACTCTCTGACTTCATAGGCCAAATTGAGTGAAGACGAGCTGAAATGGGAGGATGCAGGAAAAGGTAATGAAGCTGCAGGAGAAGCCTGGGGAGGAGAGAAAGAGGATGAGGAAAAAGCAGCCCCATGGGGAGCCCCCAATGAACCAAAAGAGGCCACCGATCCATGGGGAACCCCTTCAAGACCTGCCACATCAGACACGGCAGCCAGCAACGATGCTTGGGGGGGTGAAGCTAAACCCGAGGACAACTCATTCAAAACCGGAAAATCTGAAGATCCATTTGCGCCGGCAAAGAATGGAGAAGATCCCTTCACATCACCAAAAGATAAGCCCGATCCATTTACTGCATCTGCAGATGGAGAAGATCCATTTGCAGCGAAAAAGGATTCCGATCCCTTTAACACACCAAAAGACGACCCATTCAGCGCGCCCAAAAACGGCTCTGATGCCTTTGATGCACCAAATGATAAGGAGGATCCATTTGCTGCACCTAAAGACAAACCAGATCCCTTCAGTTCTTCTAAGAGAGATCCATTTAATACGCCTAAGGACGACCCATTCAACGCCCCAAAAGATGACCCATTCAACACACCAAAGGACGACCCTTTCAACGCCCCGAAAGATGATCCATTCAATTCCCCTAAAGATGATCCATTCAATGCTCCCAAAGACGATCCATTTAATGCCCCTAAAGACGATCCATTCAATGCCCCCAAAGACGATCCATTCAATGCCCCTAAAGACGATCCATTCAATGCTCCTAAAGACGACCCATTCAATACTCCTAAGGATGACCCTTTTAGCGCTCCTGTATCCACAACTTCCCCCAAGGAAGCTCCATTTTCAGCAACGGCTCCTCAGGACGACCCCTTTGGAGCCCCAACATCACCACCCAAGGAGGATCTTTTCTCCGCACCAAGCGAACCTTCCATTGATGATCCCTTTGCTGCTCCCACATCCCCACCCAAAGATGACCCTTTTTCGGCGCTGTCCGAGCCCCCTGCAGATGACTCCTTTGCTGCAGCAACTACACCACCGAAAGAGGATCCTTTCTCGGCGCCAGCCCAACCTTCAAAAGACGACCCCTTTTCTGCATCATCACCGCCACCTAAAGAGGACCCCTTTGCAGCGCCGACCAGTCCTCCGAACGATGGCGCGTCAGATCCCTTCGGGGGCTCCTCACTCAGCTCGCCCAAAGGCAGTGGCGATGCATGGGGGGCCCCGGCGAGCTCGCCGCCCGCCACGGCGTCAGACCCCTGGGGAGCGCCATCGGATGCACCAATGGAAACAAAAAGCGGGGATCCTTGGGGGGACGGGACAAGCGCCCCTTCGCTGGCTGAAAACTCTGATCCATTTGGAGATGCATCTAAACCTGACAACGACCCATGGGGAGCCCCTGGTAAGACTCACTACACGCCGTCCCTTTGACTTTGGTCCGATGTGCGTGTTCATGTTTCCCCGTGTTTTAGCCGCACCTCCAGCCGGCACGGATGACGCCTGGGGTTCACCTGCTCCACCTGCAGCCTCCTCTCCTTCCGCGGACCCCTTTGGCGACGGGGCCTCTAAATCCAGCGATCCTTGGGGTGCGCCGAGTTCCGCACCTAGTGACGGAACAGGTGAGTGGCCCGTTAAATCTGCCTGACCGCACATTTCTTTCATCCTGCCATTCTTGATGAGCGTGAAAATCCCTTGTAGTGCATTCGTCAATTCTATATGTCATCAGTTAATATTTTCCACAATCTATTGCCAATCTGCTAGTGTGTGACAGTTTTCCACCCCTTCCATTCTTCCGCCTCGTCCTCCCATTTTCTCGCACTTGGCTAACAATCGAACTAACCTTTTCTTCCGCTTTGCTCTTTCTTCCTCCCTTGCCTGCCCCCGAATAAAGAAAACACCTTCTAGAGTAGAACCGGACCTCTATTTTATTGCAGGAAAGCGAAGGATGCGAGAGGAGGAGACGCATAGAAAGACTGCTTTGTTTCTGGGCACGGCAGGGGCCTCGCTGGTTGACTTTGACGATCTGTGTTCCTCGAGCTCCAAACAGCGGCCCCTCCTCAACACACCCGCCGCCCACACACAAGCCATTGGTAAGGAGAGGTAGCGTCGCCCGTGGTGGAACATTTTTGGCAAGGGATCTGCGTCGCCCCTGATCGAACGGATGCATGATTAACTTCAACGACTGGCAAATACAAGACATTAAATATCAGTCGCTCCCCGCTGGAATTTGAAATGCATTCCATGGTTCTTTTGCTGCATTCCTGAGTCCAGAAAGAGACGGAGTGGGGTGGAGACAGTCATACCAAGATATAGATGTTTAGCTGTGTGAAAAAGCTTATAGTCATAGTGTTTTCCCTAACACCCCCCCCCCCGTGGATTTGCTGTTGTGTGTAGATGTTATGTGTGTGTGTGTGTGTGTGTGTGAGAGAATTGGTGAACTACTGAACTTACCCTGTATAGTGAATATTAACCAGCAGCTGTGTAACCCTCTCCACCCGTCTCTCTGCTCTGCTTTGGTGCATTTATTTTCTCTGCTGGACTACCGTACACCCCTCTTCCCCCCCAACCCCCCATCCTCCTCCTGCTACTCCTCCTGATTTCCCAGGCTCCTTTATGGTCAGGGGCATGGCGCCTGGCCCGGTGGTCAGGTCACTCGGTGGTCCAGGGGTGCCCCCCTCTGAAACATGGGCCCACGCTGGCAGTTTGTTTGGTTCCGCCCCCGCACCCCCTCTTGGCGCGGCATTTCCCACTTTTGGAGGCGGCGGGTTTCTGCGGCCCTCCGTGAGCGGGCCTCGACCTCTGTATCCGGGAGGTGGGACGTTACCGTGCGGTACGCAGATCAACTCCGCCAAGGTCGGAGGGTCCGGATTGGCGATGGGGAATCCTTTAGCCCCGACTCAAGCGAACCCCTGTTTGCCCGGAGCTGGGATGGCGCAGCCCAGCTTGTTTGGAGGGAGTCACCAAGCAGGCGCGACTCAGGTGGGAGGTTCCACTCCACAGGTAGGAGGCGGAGCCACATTGCAGCCCGTGAACCAAAACCACAATCCATTTCTGCTCTGACAACCTATTCTGTAACCTTTCCATCTAAATATGTCCAGTCTAAATGGATAATTAAAAATAGATCACAAGTCACAGAACCGTACATGGATTTCTTTCTGACATACGCCGTTCTTTTCACACATGTATTAGTAGCAAGTTAAAATTAAGTACCAACTAAATGTTTGTTGCGTTCACCATTGTTCAGATAGTGTCCCAAACCCTGATGACTACTGTTTACTTTTGAAGTCAGGCTCGTTTTGCTGGACTGAAATCAGTAACAACTTGGCAAGATAAAAATATTTGTGCGACCCTTTTTGAAAAAACTCATCCAAAACACATCCAGCTCCCAAAAACATTGAGTGTTTCTGTGCCAGCGTTCTCACCTTCTCTGTTCCAAGAGACGGTGTTATTAGCACACCTCTTTTCCTTGTGAAAGTGTAAGTTAGCAAGCGCACCGGAGTGTGACTGACTGTTTAAATATTGTTTGACTCTGTGACTGCTCCTGTAAAACACTGAGAGAACCAGCGCAGGAATCCCAGCACCTGCTGAGCTTTTCTTTGTACAAAACGGCGTGTGTGTGACCAGTGTGTGCACAATGGGTGTGTATTATATATACATAAACATAAATATATTTGTGCTGATGTAAATAGTGGACGTAATCACAGGTAAACCTTGAAATATGCTGTATATCAGAGTGCTATAATCATGAGTAACTATTTATTGATTGAGTTATTGCTTAAATATTTATTGATGCAAAGATGCACAAAGGCCTCCAACAAAGACAGGTTCAGGTTGACTCAACCTCCAATGTCTCGCTCTGCATAATCAATCAGCTCAGTAACCAACGGTGGCTTTTATCTTCTCTGTTTAGATTTGTAGCCATTGTGTAGTTCAATGTCGTCTCTCTCTGTAGCTCCTGCCGTTAAACAGACACATTGCTGGATAATGATAATTAAAAAGGACCTCATTTGAGCGTACATCTCCTTTAAAGTGCATGCTGTCTGAGTGGTTCCCCCTGTGTGAGCATGCATGTGTGTGTGTTTGCCTTACCCCCGATCAACACGGTCAAACACACGTACGTAGAAGCAAACGTGAGGTATAAAACAATTAATTGTAGCGTTACTAGCGTAGCTTTTGAAAGCCATTTCCTGAACGGACAAGACGTTAAGAGTGTGGGATTGATAGCGTTCTTTGTGTTTCTCGGATCATTCTTGTGTTTTTTTTGTTCCGTTTTTTTGGCACTACACAGAGTCAATATAACTTCAGATTTAATTTTGTATGAAATTATTTATTTTGCGGTGTATGGCAACCCGAGGCTGTGTCGTAAACTGTGATTGTATACAGTACATTTGAGAAATAAAAGGATAAATCCTGATTGCGCGTCCTTAATTTCTCAGCAGATAGATTCGTAGGGATCCTTTTTTTGCCGGTCAAGCATGAGTTGCATCTTTTTGGTGGCAGATTTCTCCCGACCAACAGCAAATGTTCGTACTATCGCCACAAGAGGGCAACAAAAACACATATTTACACATTCATCGATCAGAATCAAAACAGTCTTATTTCATCTCTTCTTTTTCTCTTTCCTTTTGTATTTTTATTTTTTGATGATTCATTGTCCTTGGGGAGATTGGTCAGCAGTCAGTTCAGTCCATGACAAAATTGCTCCCAAAAAAAAACAAAAAACCCAAAGTCACAGAAAAGCAGGATTGGTTGCTGAGCCGGATCTCCTCGTTCATTCATAGAGGGGGGAGCTTTAGTGTCTAAAAAAACAGCAGGATGGAGATTGAGAATTTGAGAGTTGTGTTACATTAGGAGTCCTCATGTTGCTTTTTTTTTTTTGACAAGCCGGCCTGTTACACAATTCAGACTCTTAACAAAAATCCCCAAAGTGCTGCAGGCTTTTGTACATATTTCATGAGGTTGTCTGTGACAGACCACATCATGAGTTTGTTTTCCTTGACTTCCCTCCACCTCATTATTATTCTAGTTAATTAAAAATACCAAAAAACAAATTCATTATGCAAATCACACATGCAATCATCAGTAATGTTTAAAAAGTTCTCTGTTCTCTGAATCTCTGTTGTGTCACAGACGGGTGCATTTCAACTGAACTGAACTCAATCTTTATTTATCGAGCACATTTTAAAGAAACCAGGGTTGACCAGTTATGTACAGATTAAAAACGGCACAGCAGATGGTAAAATTGACCCTTACAAAATTTACTAAAATGAAATGAAATATTAAAATACATGCAGTGCAATAAAATTAGATAAAATAGAATATTTTAAAAAGTTATTTAAAATTGAATTAGAATTGTTGCCAGATGTCCAATAAAACTGTATTTGTGTGTACAGCACATCAGGAACTCTTACAAAAGGCACTTTTTGCTTAATGTATTCAACAAGTCCCCTGTTTAGTTTCCAAAGTACTTAGACCATTCAAATATGTAATAAAACTGCAGTGATGTTGTTTACTTTGGCCTGTCGCTTCCTGTGTTTCCATTCTCCTTTAAGTGGCTCCATGACTTTCTCTTGCTGCCCTTTCAGGCTCCCACCATCGGCCGGCCCTCCGCACCCACGAGGCCGCACGCTGTCGCCTAAAGCTGCCCACCGTCTATAGTGTGCAGCTGTTAAGACGGGCTCGAAGTTTAGGCGGCGCGGCTCAATCCTCCATACTGGCTGTCAATTTAATCACCATAGGCTCCGAGGTCAGCGGGGGCTATGAATTTGTGCTGAAGAGAGAATAAGAGAGATGGGGAGGGAGGGGGGGCATGTGGTGGTGGATGAATAGACGCAGAAGGCTATAGGGAGCAAAGGGGTTGGGGAGAAAGTAACAGATGGACTTGTGAGGATTAGAGGGAAATCTGGGTGGGTTTCTGATGGAAACTCACCCAAGACGGAGGAGCCAGAGACGAGGGAAGAGCGGGAAGGTGAGAGGACGCCCGGGTGAGGAGTCGCGTCCCACTTTAGGTGAGTTTTGACATTTTCTGGATTACTTTTTCCACTCTGATGAGGGGGATTTTTCACCACTGTGGGGGAGTTTTGCGTCTCATGGCAAAGCGAGAGCAGCAACACTCACTCTCTCTGACTTTGTGTGTTCGGTCTCTGCAAACGATCTGCACACCCGTCCATGCCGATAACTCAGCAGGTGTGTGTAGGTGTGTGTGAGGGTCAGCGGTTCGCCTTGGTGCTGCATCTGTGCCTGAGCTGAGCCTCGTTTATGCAGTACGTTGGAGTGTGAGAAAAAAAACAGAGCTGACCTGCATGACGCGCTCAAGGCAACATTCCTACACTGTGAAACTGTGTGCGAGTGTGTAAAAACAAATGTGGGGTTTTTCTCCAGTCATAAACAAGTAACTTCAGTTTCATGTCTGTGCTCGTTGATTGAGCGTCCGTTTTGCTGTCAGACCGTCGAATAAGATCAGTTTCCGACTGCAAATCTACTTATGGGAGACATGGCGGGATAAAACTCTCTCTCAATATGCTAAATAATCTTCCTCGTGCTCCTCGTAATGCAGCCGCATGAGAAAACGTAGATAGAATTTAGTATTTTGCCGAGTTTTCTGTGTCTATTTTGATGAAATGATTCAGCAAGAAATCTGATTTTATTTCTCCTGCTTACACTGCACATCTGTTTATTCTTTTAACTGACTTTCAAGGTTCCAATATTTGGAATAAACAATAGATGCTGACATACGTAACTAATGCGAACGATAATTCCCTTTTATCGGCAGCATCTACCAGAATTGTGGCCCCTTTTTTTCTCGCTTTCTTAACTTTACTTACTGAGTTAACACCAGTAACACCAGTAAACACCAGCACTGGACATTACCCACGACAACCATTCTGTGCTGATAATAGTCAGTGTGGAGCATCAAAAGTTCTTTGGGGCAGAGCCGAGTAAGCGCAGGTGGTGTCCAGCAGGGGGCAGGTGATTCTGTCCTGTTAGCAACTCAACTGTAAACATTCCACAACTCCTAAAAACAAGATTTTGCTCTCACTTTGTAGCGTATCAGCCCTGGAGTTCAGGGTCGGATCAGGCTTTGGCAAAAGTTGGGAAAGAGTTTGGTCTCGATACACACTTTCATCGTTGTTGAAAGGTGACGTCGATGGAGAAAACTGTGCTAAACTGTCACTAAAATGATTCATCAAGCACTTTGTAACGGTTTGTGCACTTTTCTAAAAGCGAAATTGGGAGAAATTCCGAGTTTGCCTCGGCCGCTGCAGGAAGAATAACTGTTGCTAATCCAGATGTCCGTCTCCCTGCTTTCTTTGTAGGCGCTCCACCAGACAAAGACGGCGTGAGAGTCACTGCTGTGGCATTAATCTTGTCCACATACCCTGTGCAAGATTAACACAGATTAGCGGCCCCAGAGGTAGCCCGGAGACGCCGGACCAATCGCTCCATCGCCAAGTCAATCCCTCCGGAAAGGGGAGGAGGAGGAGGAGGAGCAGGTTGAGGAATGTGTCCTGAGAGCTGGACTGATTAGTTGTCAAATCCACAGGATAAGATTTAAAAACATTTATCTTCATCCGAGCCGGGAAGAGACTTGGGAGGCGGATGTGTGTGTGTGTGTGTGTGTGTGTGTGCTGGAAGGATGGGATAGAGCAGGAGGCTTGAGAAGGGAAGGTGCTGCGACACACACTGCTGAGCTTCCTCGTCTCTGTGGGGCTCGGGAACCTCTGGCCCGCACATCTGTCTCTCCTCTCCTCTCCTCTCCTCTCCTCTCCTCGGCGAGTGATTAAATCCCAGCGGTTCATCTTGCACCACTCCACTCACCTCTGACCTCTGCTCATCGACTGTTTCGCTTTCCTCAGGCCCCGCCCACCCAACCTCTCCTCAGCTTCCTCCCCTTTGACCTCTGCTCTGCTTCTACAGACACTCCCTAATCTCCTTTCCTTGCTTGCTATCTTTCCTTCTTCCCTCGCTGCCCTCTAGAATCAGCTACCATGTCATCAACACGTCTCCCCAGTGTCATGGAACCCCCCTCGCTCCCGTAATCTGCATCACAACCCCCTGAAGTGGGATAAAACCCAACATCTACACACACCTTCACATCATTGTTGTCGTCCCTCCAATCCGCCGCCATGTTGGAGAACATGTCCAGGCGCAACCGCTCGCTGCTGTCGCTCTCCCTCACCTCGCTGGCGCTCACGCTGTCGGTGTCTGCGTTCTGCACCTCCTACTGGTGCGAGGGGACGCACAAGGTGGTGAAGCCGCTCTGCCTGTCGCCGGTCAAGATGAAGAACTGCGGGCAGAACAACAGCCAGCCGTACACCACAGGTCAGGCTGGAAGCACGCTGTCACAACACGAGTAGCAGAGCTACGTCGGCAGAGGGCTGCAAACACACAAACGTTGCAAACTCAGAAACGCTGCAAATTCACAAAACAAAAGGGAAGGTCTCCAGGCCACTAGGGGCACCAAACTGAGGGAGGGACCAATCCTGTGGGATCGGCCCCTCTTTAAACACGAGCAGGATGTATTTTCTCTCATTCATTGAAACATACACCCCCTGGCAGTTGATATTGAATTGTTTTTTATCACTAAATACAATTTGAGTAAAACGAATGACTATTGATTCTAGACAGCAGCACAAGTGGAACCTGCTGTTGTTAAAAAAGTATTTTTGAATTAAAAAGATAAGACGTAGATCGGTTGTTTTCCTACAATGCCGTTAAAGATTACGGCCAAGTGTTTTAAAACGACATAAAGGAAAACTTACCTCTTATTTCACTTCTTCCAAGTCTTAATTAATATGGAGAAAATACATCTTGCTCCTAATGAAGTAATAAACTATAAAATACCTTGAAACAGGCCAGAGCTAGCGTATTCCCGGCGCTTGCTAGCACCTCGCTAATATAACATCACTGCAGCGTCACCATGTCGTCGTATGCGTCTATTGTTAGCTTGTGTTTTGAACAGACCCACTAAATTTGGCACACAACCCGAGCAGGATTTGTGTCACACAGCTGCAAAATGGGAACACACCCCTGAACAAACCCGCCCATGCCAGATTGCTAGCTAGCTGGCAGCGTCATAAAGCCAACGATGAGTCACTCCCTGATTAGTGAGAAAGAAGCAGAAGAAGCTGCTGAACAAAGAGGATTTCTTGTGTTGTTGTTGTTGTCGTTACTGGGTTTTTTGCCCAAACACTGGCTCCTTATGTTGAGCATCAATGAGGCTTTAGCGCCCCCTGGAGACCAGACATTACAATGTGTTACAGTGCTTCGGTGCATGGTTCTCTTCCTGTGTTTTCATCATCACAAATGCAGTAAAAACAGCCACCAAAAAATGACACAATACTTCTTTAAACGTCTCATAGACTAGTGAAATAGCAATTTTCCTTTCACAAATTCACTTGTTTAAGCTCAAAGGCAGAAACATTTGTCAACAGGACGAATGGAAAAAGTTGATGTTTTAGATGCAAAATGCATGTCATTATAAGAAAAAATGATTGTTTCCTTATTTGGCAATATAGATTAAATGGAATTAAGGTGTTTGCATGAAAAGAAAAAAAAGTACCTTCTGCCGACTAGAGGATGTATTCACAGTGTATTTTGCGACCTTACTCACAGTATTGTACACTTGACTTGACAGGCAGTGATTCACATAATCCCGGCTTTGTTGCTAATCTCAGAACTCTGTATCTGCATGTTATCTAGAGTTGCAGACCCAACGGTTTCATCTGTTGGCACTAAGCCTATTTGTTTGCATGTAGTTTTCCATTTTCCCTGCATGGAAAATGACAGATTACCTCAAGAGCTGTGTTGTGGCTGTGGACTGTGTTACACACGGTGACCTTCAACCGGGCTGTCGAGGGATTTGTGACGGAATGTTTGGCGCGAGGGCCCAAAAGTCGACCTTGCGCTAAAATGTATTCATTCTAAAATCTGCAGAGGCCCCCACCCCGGACCCCAGGAACCCCGTCTCCAACGTGACGCTCTCCCCAATGCAGAAGGAGGAGCTGGCCAGGATCAGGAAGAAGCAGATGGCCAACGCCGTCCACTACATCTGGGAGACGGGCGAGGACAAGTACATGCTGCGCTACTTCCACACCGGCTTCTGGCTGTCCTGCGAGAAGCACAACGAAGGTCGGTGGGAAAGATTCGCCCCCAACGCGCCAACGATGCGCTCAAATCTCCCACTTACAGCACTGTTTACCAGTCATTTTCGGTGTGACCCATTTGAGAATGGTGCGATTTTCTAGTACAGAAATTACTAGATTGTAGAGTCTGTCCACCCTTTTTTGCATCATTATTCTTTTAGCAAAACAATGCTAATTGACATTCAAAGATAAAACCACAGCCGGTGTGGACGATGACAAATGTTCAGACACTTACTTAATTAGGCCGCGTGTTGAGGTCAGAGCAGAGGGCAGAAATCTTGAGGGCTTTGTGTGCATTTGACATCTGGCAGATCTCTTTGGGTTTAATTATATGTGTAGTAAACATGTATCGTTTACAGTTAAGCCCGTCTTTAAGCACTGGCTAAGGAGGATAACTTCTATGAGGCCAGATTATAGGACAGAGAGGACAAACTGGTCATTAGACTCTTTACTGGTGTCACTTTCGGCACTTGGAATCGAAGAGAGAGAAAAAAACTCCTCTGGTCGTCCCATTTGTTCATGACGTCTCAGACAAACTGGCCTCATGGATGCCACTGCTAACTCCATAGTGATCGCAAATCACATCAGTTTCAATTACAGCAAGTGTAGGCGTCAGCACTTGCAAGGCATCATCACGTTTTTTGCATCAACTCTGCCGCCGTTTATTCTCAGGTAATGATCAGGAGGAAAAGTGCCGCAGCTTCATCGAGTTGACGCCCGGCGAGACGCAAGGTCAGTGCAAAGAGAATAAAGCTGGCCCGACCGCATATTCTTTCTTTAATTAACCTACTCACATTGTTTACGCCAGATTTACGCAGTGTAGCTAAGATAGCTACAAAAGCTAACCGCTGCTAACAGTATCGCTGGTATCGTGGCCATCGGGTCAAATAACGACCATCGTCCTGTTGTGGACACTGTGTGACTGTGCGCGATGTGGTTGCAGGCGTCCTCTGGCTGTCAGTCATCAGCGAGTTCATGTACATCGGGCTGCTGGCCATGGGCTTCCTGCTGATGTGTGTGGAGGTGCTCTGCCTGTGTGCCAAGAGGGAGATGAATGCCCTCAAGATCAACGCCTTCGCCGCCATGTGCACCGTCCTCTCAGGTGGGGACACAGCGAGACACACCCACCCAGACAGCCCCACCCTCCTCATGGACCCAACCACCTAAATTAGTTTTCTGGATCCACCTTATTAAAAAGTCTCTGCCTGATGAAGTCTTAGAATGGATAGTAAAATACAAAGTGCTAATTTACTGTATGAACCGCTGCCAATTGACTCGTCTGCTATCTGTCGTCCATCCTTTGTAGGCATGATGGGGATGGTCGCTCACATGATGTACACCACCGTGTTCCAGATGACCGTCAGCATCGGCCCCAAGGACTGGAGACCCCAGACCTGGGACTACGGGTGGTCCTTCGCGTAAGTGTGTTTCACTTTAATGCATCATGATGTTGTCGTTGTAAAAGCGGTGCACCCAGTGAGGTCCAGGCTGAATCTGACTGTGCCCCCCCTCCGCCCGCCCCCCCCAGCATGGCGTGGCTCTCCTTCAGCTGCTGCATGGCGGCTGCCGTGGCAACCCTCAACTCCTACACCAAGACCCTCATCGAGATGAAGCATCGGGCCCGCATGAGGCTGGAGGAGGCCCGGACCGCCGCCCGCGCCCCTTCCTACGAGGAGGTCGTCCGAGCCGGCAGCGGGGGGGTTTATTCCGTAAGCCAGCTGATCCAGCTGGGCCAGCAGGGGGCGCTCATGGACCCCATGTGGCCCAGAGGAGTGGGCCCGGCAGTGGGGCCGCTGGCGTGCAGCGCTGGGGGGGCGCTGCTCGTCGGCGGAGGAGGGATCGGGGTGGGAGAGATGGGCGGAGTGGGCGGAATGGGCGGAATGGGCTCGCTGGGAGGAGTGGGCGTAGCCGGGATGGGGGCAGTGGGAGGAGTGGGAACCATGGGCGGGGTGATGGGGGGGAGGCTGGTGGACCCTCACGGCGTGGTGGTGGTGGAGGGATGCGGCACTGAGGGATGCGAGGACTGCGAGCGCGAGATGGACGAGATGGATTACGCTCTGCAGGACGACAGGGAGGACTCGCTCTGCTGAGAGACGCTACTCTCCTCCTCTCGCACTGAATCGCAGCTTCTTCATTTGATCACGAGATTGAACATGGACGTTCAAACATCTGCGACGGCTTCCACAGATTTCGGATGGAGAAGCTGCAGTGGCTCCAAGACAACTGAAAAGACAATTATCTCTGGTTCAGCTGCATTTTAATGGCAGTGTTAAATCAGCTGCTTGTTGTTGTGAATCCCACTTCCACAATTTCTTTTTGTTTTTCCAGGCCGTTCCTTTATTCTTTGAAGGATTTTTTAAACTACCTAATAAAGTGAGGGATGAGTGTTTGTGATGCAGGAAAACCAAAACAATCACTTCAAAGACAATAAAAAGGCTACAGTTTGTTTACACCGATACAGAATATGTGATGATGCTCTGATATAAAACAAAACAACAACTGCACCTCTAGTTTTGTCTTGGCTGTGATCGTTGATATGTGCGAAGAAAAACAAACACACCAAGAATGTTTGTGCTCGGGAACAGTTAAGACTGGCACGCTGGTGCCAATTATATAATAACAGACACAAACTTGTCTTGGCTCAAACTCCGCGCAGGAGAGGCCTTAAAACCAATTACGCAACATGACTATTAAAACATCCACGAGTCTCCCGGGTTACGTCATTGAATCTATACCCGACAAACTTACCCAGAAAAACACTTAATGCCCGATTGGCTTCACAGAAACATGTCTGTGAAACTTCTGGTCATAATATCAATGGCCACTAGGTGGCATCTGACGGTTAAATGGCCTTTATCTGTTTTTCGAGGGTTTGCCAGGACTTTTCCTCCTCTGTTTACACCCGAGAGCATCAACAAGTCGCAGCTACAGCCCTTAAACGCAGTCCGGCCTCCCGGCGGTAAATTCCTTTGGTCGGTTTGCGCTGCAGTTATGTATATCGAGGAAAGACGGCAAAAAACAATCAAAGCTGGAAGCAACAGAGATTTGGACGTTAAGACAGATGCTTTCAAATGCTTTACAGAAGATTATGTCAATAATCTCCACAGTCAGGGGAGTAAGGGCGGGGGGGGCAGCGGGGGGCGGCAGACATAATATAGGCAGTGAGGCCTTGAGAGATAAACAAGGCTGCCAGATCACGGTGCGGTATGCGGCCAGTAATTAAAAATGTAAGTGAAGAGGCTGAATTATACAACAGTTTATGTAAGATTAGCTGATGTCATTTATTCCACTTGTCAAAAACAGCAGCAGGAAAGGGAAGGGTTTATTCCTGCGCGCCCAGTGTGGGGGTTTTATTGTGATTTTTTGATTCCCCTGGTCACTCTGAAATCTTAGGTGAAGTTCCCGTCGACATGTGAGCGCAACAGATGTCTCGGCCAAAAGCAGAGCGCGACGGTGAAACAGGTCCCCTGCTTACGGAATATTAATCTTTTTTCTTCTGTCTGCGAGTGTTGCCTTGTGTAACTGAGGAACGCGTGGCCATCTGGAGGAAGAGAACATTGTGTGGCTTTGGCTGCGTCCTGATTCGCAGTCTCCGCTGACCTCGCAGAGCCGCGCTTCGAGGTAACGGCGAGTGTTGTGGTTAAAAGTGAGAGTGAAGCGGGTGGTTTGTGGCTCCAGGCGGCTGAGATTGAGGACAGCAGCAATGGGGACACTCCCGTCCGCGGCTGAGGGACCTGAGCGAGACGTCCCGCCGCCGACCACCAGACCAGAGACATCGCAGGTAAAGTTTTGTACAGAAGTTCCAAAAGTATTCACATTCATTACTCAGGTAGAAGTATAGAGACTAAAGACTTCTGTACAAGTTGATGTATCAAATCAAGCTTTTACTCAAGTAATTTTTAGATAGACAATTACTAAAGTAATGTGGCGGGGGGGGGATGCAATTAAAGACAAAAGCTTAGGTCGCGCCTCAGGGGCCTATAGTGCACGAGTCCAATTCCCCAAAAACACGTCTCTAGATATTAAAATGTTCATGTTGAATTATTTGGGATGCACCTGTTTTATCCACATTTATGCCCATTGAAATGATCAAAGAACCATATGTGTACTACAGAGGAACAGTATATGAGTATAGTATGAGTATATATTGAACCATGACAAGCCGAAATGAAAAAGGAGTAACGAGGCTATTTTTTTTTTCAAATGTAAGGAGTAGAAAGCACAGATAATTGTGTGAAAATGTAAGGAGTAGTCGACTGGAAAATTATATTATAGATACCCCAAATTTCTACTTAAGTAATGTCACGCAAGTATTTGTGCTTTGTTGACACCTCTGGTTTTGTATCATAGCGACGCCAGTGAAAGCGCAGCGTCTCAGCTCAGCAGAAGCAACCTGGGAAAGCTGGAGAAGAAAAGACGTGTGGCAATTTCCATTTTTTTCACATTTCAGGGATCAGATTTATTAGAATTATGGGAAATATGGAGACGCAAACAGCCGGGACACAGCAAACCTGACTCACGCCGTAGTTCAACTACAGGCGCTTTGGGAGTTTACAAAAACAGAAAAAAAAAGAAGAGAAACTACACGGACCAAACGTGGACGGCCCGGGTCGAGAAAACATTTTACAGAAAGAGTAACTAATACAAATATATCACATTAAAGCGAGAGCCGTCGTCACTAAACACGGATGTAAACACACTGATTCAGAAAGAACCTACATGAATGACAAGGTTGAAAAAGTCCTGTTTTTGTACATCTTTGAGCTACTATGAAATGGTTCGCGCGCGCGTGTGTGTGTGTGGGGGGGTGTAACCTCATAATCTCGTTTTGTGTATCTTTCTCTTTGTGTGTGTGTGTGTGTGTGTGTGTGTGTGTGTGTGTGTGTAAAAGGCGTCTTTTAAGGTAAATGTGCTTCATCTCCACC
>CAESWR010001376.1:62714-74894 GCA_903171835.1 Mullus surmuletus
CTCAGTAATCTCATTAATCCAATCAACATTTGATAATGTTTACCAGAGGTGTCACGCCAGGAACATGTCCAGTAGCATTGATGTTTTGGCCTTTTGGCTTTGGACAAGTCTCACAATCTATGATACAAAACAATTAAAAGAAAAACAAAAGCTTGGGAGAGCACTAGCAAACATTAGAGAATGCAATATTTTCCAACATCCCTGGAAAACAAAACAGCACCCAGACATTGATGGTCGCGACAGTTCCAGAGGCTTCCTTTATCTGCAAGCTATCACTGCTCATCCCTGGAGACGAAGCGTAAACCAACACTGAGGGTTTTTCTTCTCAATGACAAACTTGTTTTAGTGCATTGGATGTTTGGGTCTCACAGTAGTATTCTATCTATATTTCTGTTGGGGCAGATCCGCAGTGTGTTTCCTGATGCTAGCTCCCAACCCAAGCCATGATCTTTCCCTGACCCTGTCCAAACGCTTTGTTTCTTGAACTGAGCCAAACCAAATGGTAACACTGATACGTCCCAACACCTGGTTCTTTCAGTATATGCAAAGAGGACGAGGTTTCTTACCAGGGGATCGGAACAAATGACTAAGAGGGTCACCTGGGTTGGAGGACCTGTGGCCCTATAGTAATCTATGGAACGCTTAGAATCCAATTAACTGTTTACATTCACACAAGACTCACTTGAAAAGTACTCAATCAACTAGATAGTAGACTTATTTTAGCATGACATGACAGCTGATACATGCTTCCGCCAATGTAAATGAATTGAAACTTTACACCGAAATATACTTCACAAAGATCCAGAATCTCTGATATAAGTGTTATGAGTGAGACACGACTGCATGATGCCTACCTCTGCGAAGAGTTGATGGGTCCAAGTCAGCCAGCGGTGTCTGTCAGCAGCGGAGGAAATCAGCCTCCACCTACTGTGATAAGTCAATTAAAGTGGATCACCTGGGGGCGGAGCCACTGGAGCAACCACGTGACCCCTGAGGATTCCTGGTCTTTAGTTGCAACTACAGTTCTGTCAAATGCCATCAAGGGATTGAGTAATTTATCAGGTGTTTTCCTCATCAGGTTGGGGAGGGCATGGGGTTCCACTTGATGGTCTTAAGATTTAATGCCCTTTTCATTATTTGAAGGTATTTTTATCATTAGATTTACACTTTTTTTGAGCCTTAAAAGCTGTCCAAAACAGGAAAAACCCTGGCACATGCCAGATTACGAGAATGCGGACGGTTTTATCCACAGTGACAAATTAACCTCATCAGGTGATGAGAGTAAGAGTTAGACGTTCCCAAAATTGCTTTGGACCTTCTCACAGGACAAGTCTTAGACATTTAAATCCTGCGAGTGGTGGCCAGTGGCTCTGTGGTATTCGATGGGGGAACTAAATGCGCTTAAGCCAGTGTTGACTCCTGACCCGCACCATCTGCTGCACCTCTAACCCATTCAACAGAAAACACACCACCTGTTCCTAAAATACCTGTATTCATAGACACTCAGGAAGCTCACTGTATTTAATGTTAGTAAAGCTCCTCTACTGTAACCCAAACCAATTTGCCCACCAATGCCTCTGCGGGACTCTTCAAGGTTCAAACAAAACATCCCTCCACCCTCAAGGTGTCTGCTTGAGTGTCGGACCATCTATGTGACTAGAATCAGACTTATTGATTGAGATATATCGGCAAAAGCATCTGTTGGAGTTGTAAATCAATTAGAAGGGATCACAAGTGTCAGACTACACAATGTTAAGCTATATTCCTTTATGCTACATCTGTCAACAATCCAATGCAATGTAACTTCTATCTATCCGATGTAACTATCCGATGCTACACAATGTTATGACACTAACCACCTGGTTAAGGGACAGCCAATCAAAGACTAGCTGCTCGAAAGGGGAAATCACCACAAGACTTACTTACGTCAAAATGTTGGACGTGACCAAGTCAACAGCCCAAAATGGAACCTCGTTGGGTAAAACCAACCTACATAACTACGCCCAAAACCTGCTACTACCGACCCATCGCCTCTTTCATACCGGACAAATATAGACCAGCACGTAAGCCATGTTGGCAAGCCATCCAGATCCCTTAATTTTGGTTTTAAATAAAACCCCTAAATACTTTGGGAGGCCTAAATTCAGCACCTTGTTTGCCTTGGCACCCATGGTCACGGCTCGGCAGGTCATGCAGATTTTGCCATCTGGCTGGAGAGAGACTGAGGAGCCGTGCTAAAGGAGCGGGCGGTTACAAAAACAAAACAACATTCTTGTAAATAGTAGCTTACTGATGCCGTTGGTTTGTTTTCAGATGTAAAGCTCCTCACACAATATTTAGTGAGGGTCTGCAAGGGTCACTGGTTGGCTTATTTTTCGGTCAGGGCTTTTGAAGTGAAGCAATGTAGAGACTAAAGGGAGGGAAGCGGAATGATGCTCGCTGTGTTATATGCCATCTTCACTCTTTCATCCAGCGAGGCCTGTGGGGGATTTTCCCCCCGAGCAAGAGTCTGGATTTATTGGATTAGCGGCCTTTGTCTGCTCTAGAGACAAACCTTTCGCTCATACAATCTGCGACCCATAACCTGGTTTAGGTGGAGTTCCAGGAAAAGAAATCCTTTGATTGCAAGGAGAGGGGGATTAGAATGGAGTACCAGAAGGAAGGCGGGAGACGCAGTAAAGGTGGTGATATTAGGTTTAATAGGGTGGATTTGGCTGTGGTACGAAGCAGACAAACTTGTGGCGAGGAATGAAAATTCAAGGGATGATTATCAAGGCTGTTTGGCCAGACCAGGAGTAATCTACGGTATTTTCCGAGGTTCGGGGGGGGATCTAGACACTGATTGTCTAGATGTGCCATTAAACCCTGTACTTTAACACAATTGCTTTTACCTAGCTAGCTAACAGCTAGAATAGCTAGAAAAAAACTAGCTACGTTATTTAACACATTTTGGCAGTTTGAATGTTTCGATCCTCAGGCTAAGGCGAGCTTTATGTAGCTGTATATACACTGTAGTATTCATGTGTTCTTTGCAATGCAATGTTTCTGTGTGGATGTTAGTGAAACAAAGTTTGTACATTGGCTACAATTGCCCCTTAACAATATTATAGTCCATTTTCCCAACCTCACAAATCCTTTGAATGGAGATTTTTTAATATTATTATTGCTGAAATGGTGAAAATGGAGATGAGAGGTGAGATACTACATCACCAAGGCAACAACCATTACATATTTGTGTGGAAAAGAGATACTGTACGTGTAAATTGCTCGTGAAGATGGATAAATATTGTCTCCGTCAAAGCATCATTACCCGTCAGGTCGCAGGAAGTCGTTAATGAGATTTTTAATTCGATGCGAGACCCCTGAGGTCGGCACCACCTGCAGTATGCGGATGGAGTTGTGAAGGCACGCTAATGGTGCTCATAATCTCATTATTTGTTTCCTTAACCCCGTCTGCAGGTGAGCGACCTGCTCGTGTGGAGTGTGGGGCTCGGAGAGGTTCAGCTTAAGGTGCCACAAGAGCTTCATACTGTCAGCAGTCTGAAAAATACACCGACAGCACGTAAACAAGCCTGGGTAAATAAGGTTGTTTTTCTACGCTCATTTAATTGACTTTATTTACCTTATGTTGGGAGCTTAATGCATCAGGCCACCTGAGGTTATAAAGGACACTAACCCGATCTGCTGTCACACGCTCACCTGCTACAAGTTATCATCCATTTGATTAAAGAGATCAGGACTCCCTCTGCCAGTTTTAATATTAGCTTTCATTCAGATTTAAACATTTAATCAGAACTTCAAGGCTATTTGGACTCATAATTTAAAAAAAACTGTGCATGTAACAATATTTGCCAAGTTTTGACCTTTAAAAAGAGCTTTAAATCTGTGAATCATCATTTCTAAAAAAAAACAAAAAAAAACACTGATAAAACAAATAAAGACGAAAGGTAAATCCAGTCTTCCTTTACAGATTTTATTGTGTCTGATGTCAGAACGGGATTAGTTGATACAATGTCACTAATACTGTTAAAATGACTAATCCCTGGCTCTTTTACCTCACGGGCAGCCGGTGTTTTCCACCACAACGTGAAAATCAGATTAGCGGAGCCATGTGAGGGAAGGTGGACATTCCCTCCGAAGGAGGGAAAATTTTCTCTTGCCAAAGCTGCTGCTCTTTCCATTACATGTTTTTGTGGCTGCTGTTACGACTGTGTGTTCACTGGGAGTTGAGCCATCAGCCTGCGCCCACAGGAGCTCAAACAATGATCTTTTCTAAGCTACTGGAAGCTGTTCAGAGAGACAAGAAACAAATATTTTGAGGTTGGTGTTTCTAGGTCGACGACAGGATTTAACTTAACATTTTCAGCGATACTTTAGCTCATATTTTGACACGGACGGCACGATTTCCTCTTATCTAGCTGAACTGGTCAGAAATGAGCGGATTACATTGTAATTGCAATTCCCACTGGCCTCCAGTGGAGGTCAGCAGTTATATATTACACAATACCCCTATGTGAAGATAAGGTAAGTTAACATGGCATAAACCTTTATTTAATCAACTTTATCTGTGAGACATCAGTGTGTTTGTAGTTTATCATGTCTGTCTTTACATTTCTGTTTTATGGAACAGAATAAAGAAACATGCTTGTGTAAAAAGCCTTTTTATTGAAATGCACGAGACAATAGCTTCGGCGGAAAGTCACATTTTTTTATACTTAGCAAACCAGAAAATACAGATTATAGTAAAACAACATATGGCTGTAACAGGACAGCGGGTGAATGTCCATCCGGAAATGTTTCTGACATGTTTGTAACAGGTATCAACACGAATACTGACACACGCAGGCCTCGGCACGCTCCTCAGACCAGCGACAGCCTCCGAGGCTCAGTGATGGCCCCTGTAGGTGCGGATCTTGCGGCTGAGGTTGCGAGCCAGCCGGTCGACCGCGCTGCCAATGTGTCCCAGCTCCCTCTTGGACGTGAGACCGTCGATGTTGCCACTGTACCACAGCACCCACCCGCCCAGCGACATCAGCACAAACAGGGCTCCTGCACAGAGAGCGGTGAACATCCTCATACATTCTTATGTCAATATCATCGCAATAAGGGTTCGAACTGATCAACATACCAGTGTAGACCAACAGGTCGCCAAAGTCTTGTCCTTTGATCTCCAATGGGACGAAGACTCCCAGCAGCAGCGCGGCTCCTCCCACTAAGTCCATTATCACTGCAAAGGCCAGAGCCAGTTTGCAGTGGGACAGACGGTCACACAGGCCCATCCTGAAGCTGGCAGAGAGAGAAGACAGGAGGGTCTCCTTACCATCCTCGCTTTTTACACTCAGGACATTAGAAACAGACTGAGAACACACCATAATACACACAATAATCACATAATCACAATAATAATAATAACCATTTAGCTGAATATACAACAGTAGTGCAGTGTGGGGATCAATAAATACTTATACAGAATCATATTTAAGAAGCAGTAAAAAAAAAAAGTATAAAAGAACCACTGCATCCCTACAACACACACACACACACACACACTGTGGGCGTCAGACACGACCCACAACAGAGGGTCATCTTTAGTAAACACCAAAAGCAACGCTTTTATTCACTAAACCTTTATACTTTTTCGAACACATTTAATTGTGATACTTTTGTTTCACACTTACTCGCTACTTCCGTTCAGTCTGCGGCATAAAAACCCCGAAGTTACCGTTTGTTTTTCCCCCGTGCGGCTTCACACGCTCCACTCTACTCACTTCCGGGTTTTGTTTTTTCTCTCTCTTACTTCTTCTTCTACGCCGCTGGTTGCACCTGCGCCCCGCCCACACACACACACACAGGTGACGCGGTTTCCGGCGGCGATTTCCGCTCAAACCCCACCGCACACCCCCCCCCACACACACACACACACTCCGCAACCCCAACGTGGAAACCAGGAAGCACGGCGGCGTGGAGAGCTCCGGGGTCACGGCACGGCACGCGAGGATTGGCGCCCAATCCGCGTGGAGGCCACTGCGCATGCGCGGCGGAGATGGCTCGAGGAGCACCTGTGGCGGCGCCTAATGAGCGGCGCGGCCGCAGCTGCGCCTCGTTCCACGCGGTATTACAGAAGTATAACTTCGATGCGGGGCCAATAGCAACACAACGCGGTTATTACTCATCAGTACCGACGGTTCGCAGCCATGAACCCTCCGGCCGGCAGAGAGGAGACGGACACGCCAGGTATCCCGCCTCAAACACCTGTAAACACACACACACACACACACTCTGCGCACAGCAGCTCCAGGTCTGCAGAGGAGGGTTAGGAAGTGCGGCTGCACACGGAGGAACCGCCTGTCTTTGGACGCAGGTGTTCTTCAAACAGCAGTAAAGCGGTGTGTTGTGACATTAACAGGAGCAGCTTGTGGTGGAGGAGAGAGAAGTGGAAGGAAGTGATGCCAGAGGTGGAGAGGTGGTTTTTGAGGGGAAGCTGCTTCTGTTGAATGTTCCCCAAAACATCACCAAAGCACAAGTTTCCATGCATTTAAATACCAGATCTGTCTGTTTCTTATGGAAATCTGTCATAGTCCGGTCATTGATTGGCGTATCCTGATAACGTATTGCAACCAAAGGTAAAATTAATGATTAGTTTTGATTGAACGCATTGTTTTTTTTAAGCAGTGAATCAATTATAAATCAAGTCATGTTTATCCTCCTTTTTATTCGATAAATATCTTTCATTCCTGATTGATTTTTCACGATTTCACAGCGTTTTGTTATCGTGACGTATTTTCTGTGTGTGTGTTAGTGCACTACATGTCCCAGGGAGGAGGAGGAGGAGGAGGAGGAGCAGGAGGGGGAGGAAGTGGAGGAGGAGGAGGAGGAGGAGGGTTGTATCTGGATGCTTACGAGGTGTCTTTCCCGCTGGAGGAGAGCGTGGAGAGGCCGCCTGCCTACCACCTGAACCACAGCCAGCAGATGATGGATGGTAAGGCCCCGCCCACCACCACAACCACTGCAGCTGCAGCAGGGTGGGCTCGGTGGGCCACTCTGGACTGTGAAGAGATCTCGACAGCAGACTCAGGATTGTTACTTAACTTAGAGGTTTTTGCATCATGTGAAGCATCTCTCCAATGTCCCACATTCAAAACTCCTGAAATATCCTCCATGTATTGATTCCACACCACGCAGCTTTGTCCTCCAGGAAGAATAGAAAATGCACCAGAAAATGTTGCTAATCTTTAATGACGTAAATACAAGTTATAGAGCAGCTGTAGCTTGGTTGCAGAGTGGCAACAATTGTACCTAATAAGCCCCTCCCTCCTCGCCCCCCCCCCACAGACAGAAAGTGTATTAGTCTGTCAATGCCAGATGTGATGTTGTCCAACCACTTGTTTCGGAATCAGAAAGAACTTTATTGTCAAGTATGTTTGTAGATACAAGGATTCAGTAAAAAAAAATTGAAATCAAATCAAATAGAATGAAATTGTAAACATATACACACTCGAATATACTTAAAATATACACACTGTAAATACAACAATAGGAACATTTCCAGTGGGATGGTGGTGGGTTTAATGTGTTCGGGGGGGTCCTGCATCGCTCAGCAGATGCACTGCAGATGAGGAAAAAAAACTGCTTCTCTCCCCTCCGTGCCGGTGCAGAGCCGGCGGTGCAGGAGCCCCCCCACGCCCAGTACAGCCCCTTCATCCTGGTGTCCAACCTGCGCGCTCACCTGTACGTGGCCCTGGAGAAGAACGCCTGGCTGCAGAAACGCATCGAGGAGCTGGAGGAGGAGCGCAACTTCCTGCGCTGCCAGCTGGACCGCTTCATCGTCAGCATGCGGAGCCAGGAGGGTGGGTGTTACTACCATCATCATCATCATCATCATTGTTATTTATCATTATTAGACTCACTCGGTGTGTATTACAGTGACAGATTGGGGAGACGCCCAGCGTGCCGTGAAGGTCCAGCCCCCCAGCTCCCCCTCCCCTCCCTCCCCCATGACCACCAGGTCCGGAATGACCCTCAAACGCCTGAAGGTCCCGGCGCCTCGGAGCCGCCGCAGCACCTCCATCCCTGGTGAGGAAAAACGCTGCTTTGAAATGGGGGTTTTCCCATCAGATATTTATCAGTTATCGGTCCAATATCAGCAAAAAAACCGAGCATCGGATTATATCATCTAAAATCTCTGATATAAGCACTCTGATACAAGTAGTCCATTCCAGAGTCCAGCTCTTCTAGGATTTATTGAGGTTATTTTTGTAATTTATTTTTCATTTGTTTTATTCAATTGTAGAATATTCTTCTGTTTAAGGTTCAATGTATGTAAGCCATTGGTTAATAATCAATGGGTGAGTTTTTCTCATAGCTACTGTTGCTGACTATTGTTCTCTGTTTGAGTCGTATCACTTGATCAAGCCTTTTCTAACATTCCATACTACAAAATAAGTCATAAAAGTATGTATGATTTGTGCTGATAACGTATCGGATCGATATCGGCCAATACTCAAGGCTGCAATATCGTATCGGAAGTGAAAAGGTTGTATCGGGACGCCCCTACTTTGAAATAGCAGTTTCAGTGCATCAAATATGATGTTTTTTCCCCCCAGTGTAACTGAGTAATTAAACCCTCCAAGTGACAAACATCTACTTCCTTATTTTTGACTTGTTGTGGGACTGCAGTCAAGCAGGAGTATCACCTGGAGGAGGAGAAGTACTACAGTGATGAGGAGTACGTGGAGGAAGAGGAGGAGGAGGATGACGATGAGGACTCGTCGGTGGAAACGGGCTCAAAGAAGAAGGGCCGCGGTCGGAGCGGAGGGGAGCCGAGGATGAAGATGAGGAGGATCTTCAGGATCACGCACGGGAGGGAGCGGCAGAGAGGTGAGAGGGACGCAAAAAAACACCGTCCGCCCGCCCGCATTCCCTCCCGTTAACTTCTGCTCTCTCCCCAGTCAAAGACCCAGACGGCGTTCTGATCCGCTACAAGAAGATCCTGTCCACCTACCAGCGGGTGAGGAGCATGTCCAGAGCCTTCCAGATCCACGGAGTGGACCGGAACACCATGGCCTCCACCTCACCCATCGCCGAGCTGCTGCTGGTGGCGCCAGAGAAGGTCTGACTCTCACGGCTGCGTCAGAGGGCGGAAAAACACTCACAGGCTGATCGCCGTCTCAGCCAATCAGAGCCGAGTTCAGTGCGGAACAATTTGAGTTGTTAGATTCTGCTGATTCGGGGATTTACACCAAAGTTTGAACATGGAACCGACCCAGAAAATGAAACCTTTAGTACCTTGAACATAGAAAAAGTAATTTAGTAGGTTGAATTATGCTTTAAAAATCATTAGAAATCAAGCTCCCCTGTTAAGAACGGCCCAAAAAACAGCAAAAATCGTGTCCTTCGAAACTGTTTCGCCCTCAAACTTTTTTTTCACCTGTTTCCAGCAGCCATACTCCAAATTATTCCATATTTTTCCAATTAAACCAAGGCTTTCACTTTACTTTAACTTTAAGCAGGATTATTTGGCATCAAAAAACTGAGAGAAGAACCCAAGGTTTTTGAATAATGGCCTTTATTTGCTAGATGCTCAATTTCTTGTAGTAGATTAGTTTATTGGTCCCGAGCATCTACTGTTTTGTCCTATCAGTTGCCGGCGAAGACTTTGCAATAATCGGTGTCCAGACTTTGCTGAAGGAGTTTGCTGTTCCTGCAGGTGGCCGAGGTGGGTGAGTTTGAGGCGTCGAAGGAGAAGCTCCTGGATTACGCCCGGCGCTGCTACAAAACCATGGACGAGCCGACGCACGCCAAAGTGCAGGGCATGAAGAAGACGCACAAGCTGCTGCCCATCTCCTACCGCTTCAGAAACTGACCCCGCAGCTTCATGGGCCATTTGAGGACCTTGTTGGTGTTGTCTTTGTTGGAGTTGCCAAATGTTTGTGAAAACACGCTGCTTGGTTTCTGTTCCTATTGTGGATTTCTGTTTCATTCAATCTGCAGCTCTGGGGGTGTTTACTCTGGTTTGTTCGGTTCAGAGAGTTTATTGGGGGATTCAAAAGACTTTCATTTCAAGAGATGATTGATTTTTTTTTTTTTTTTTCCGTGTTTATAAAGTGTTTATAAGAATATTTTGATCGGGACAAATGTGTGACAAGTTCCTGATGTTTAAACGACTGGCCGCCTTTATTTGCACATTTTTGTTGTTTCCTGTCTGTTAAAAGACAAATATTTATTTCTATTTGGAAGTGTTTTATAGTAACTTTGCACAGTGTGTAAATAATGCAAGGACTGACATTATTATTACTGAAAACACGTTTGCTGAGAAGTTTCTATGTTTATTATTTAAATTTGTAACGTGAGTGTACTGCTACCGGGATGCATTGTTGAAAGTATAAAAGGTCACGTCATGCACGAAAACTAAATGAGTCTCTGTGTACTTTCTGCTTAGATGTTGAATTGGACAGAGAAACCCCTCATATGTTTGACTGTCAGATCAAAGAAATGACAATAACTTTGCTGTATCACATGTTCTGTTCTGCACGTGGTTGATAGAAGACTGGAGCGCCCTCTGGTGGAAATATGGTGGTAACTCAGATTCTTCAAACAGCTCAGACAGAACTCTGTTTTTCATGTTCCCTTGAAGCTTTGAAATAGACTGGAAACACTACAAATGGTGGAGTTTAAGTCCTGTGTGTAAATAATGATAAAAGCAGTTATGAAAACCTCAAAATCAAGCTAAATTTATATCTGTAATACAACTTGTTGAGAAACATCAATATTCTTTCTCAGTGCGTCAGCACCTTGACCTCTGACCCTGAGGATCCACAGAGCAATTTTCCATAATAATAATCATCTATTACAAAAGTAGGCCAAATCGATGAAAGGCCGTTTGCATCAATCACCTCACGTCTGCCGGCATGTTTAATTCATGGCACATCAGGTCAGTAACGGCCAGTGATATTTAGCTTTAATCACCTCATTATGTCTCCATGAGGGAATAATAACCCAGACTGCCGGGCCGGTGTGTGTGTGTGTGCACTGTGAGCTCCTGCTGACATTGTGCTTCTGCAGAGTCGAGGTCGAAGGTGGTTAAGATGCCTTGTTTATTAATTTATTACAGGAGTAATAATTAGCAAGGAGGCTAAGCTTTACACAAATGTAAGATTTATTTACAACAAAGTATTTCATAACGCTATATCATGGATACATCAGTTCTGTGTTGCATATGTTTGTTCATCATTTGCAAGATATTCAAATTAAATGCAGTAAACCCATGTTTTGAACAAAATCGGAAGGTTGTTGCAATGATAAGTATTCTATTGTTGATTCGTTTTTTTGTTTTCCAGTTGTTTTAACGCTAAAGACAGCAATGAACTACATTTCCCAGGGCACCTTGCGTCAACAGCGGCGTGGGGGGTAGGAGGGGGGTGGGGTCATACACTAAAATTCAATTTACCCTTTCACCTTTCCAAACTGTCCAATCATAGCGGGAGTTATGCTGGAAGTAGTAAAACCAGACGTTCTTGACTGACACAGCGTTTGAACCAATCAGAGAACGAGAATGGCGGCTGCGCGCCAATCACAGTTGAGGTGGGCGGGACTCCCGTCCAACAGGGCTTCGGAGGAGGAGGTGTTCCTGGTAGCCATCTTGGATGTGCGGACTGATTGTTTAGCGAGAGGAATTGACATTTTTTATTTTGAAAAATAGCGCTTCTAGTGAATCACTGAAGACTCCGCGCAGCGTGGCGACCGAGGAAAGAAACCGGAAGTCGGAAAAATCCAGGTAAATAGTCCCCAGAGTCGACTGTGGTGGATTTACGCCGCCTCCCCCCCCCTCTGTCCGCCTCTCTCCGCCTCTCCGCGTCTCTCCGCTCCGCTAAATCGTCTCCAACATCAAACCGCGTCGCCGGTGCGAAGCCGCGGCTCCGCGCGCAAACAACGCGGCGACTCGCGTCGCGTCCGCGCCGTTCAAAGGCAAACGGGCAACTTTTCCGGCCGCGCCGCGTCGGGCAACTTCAGCCCGGAGTTTGTTGTGGAGTGGATGTCGGTCCGGCGACCGACGATGCCCGCATTGTTTATCAACAGCCGCGTTACCGGGAGGCTCCTCGGTGGAAGCCGCCGCGGCTCCGACGGTCGACCGAGGAAGAAGAAACTGAAGAAACCCGGCAGAGTTTAACCGCCCCCCCCCCC
>CAESWR010001376.1:122181-134892 GCA_903171835.1 Mullus surmuletus
CCCCCCTGAGCACAGTTAATTCTGCTGGTTAGTGTGTGTGTGTGTGTGTGTGTGTGTGTGTGCGCGCACTCCTCTTCACACAGGAAGTGACCCGGACAAACGTCTGAGCAGTCTGTATGTCCTTTGCAGCTGCCACTGTCTGAACATTTTATTTTATTCTATTTTGCTTATCTCATTTTATGACGTTTTATTTATTTGTATTTATTATTATCTTATTTTTTTTTGAAAGTTTTTTTTAATTATTATTTTATTTGTTTATTTTTTGAGAATATTTTTTCCAATGAATGTTTAACGACGGGTCACTTTGATGCTCCTCTGACTGCAGCACGTCCTTCATCGGCAGTTTCTTCTGGTTGTACAGTTTTGCTGTCATTTTATTTTGAAAATCTTCCCCAGTGGAACGTCACAGAGGCGATTGATTGAGCTGGAGTGTGACTGTGTTCAGTGTCACTCAAAAGTTTAGAAGATTTGTTTTTCTTTGTCCACTGACGTGTTGTGCCTGTCAGAGTGTTTCCCCCCTCAGTGAATTTTAATTTTCTGCTGCCAACACTTACAAACTCTCTATCTGTGTTTTCTTTTTCCTGGCAGTGTGGTGAGCGAGTGAACCTGTGATCGCCGACAGGCCAAGCGAAGGTGCACGCCGCGTCCTGTCACATGGAGGAAAGGCAGCGGGGTATTTCCTAAGCCGAGGCTCGCCGGGAACCTTCCTGCTCTCTTGTTGTTTTCTTCTTCTTCCTCCTCTTTCTTTGCTTTTGGTTCCTCGTCGTTATTTGGTGTGAAGCGAAACCAAAACCAGGTGCCAAACTGACTGTGTCCACAGAAGAAGCAAAAAAACCCAAAACAACAACAAGAAAAGCAAAAAGCATCAGTTGATGATGAACTGAGTTCAGCTTTATTTCTCTGCAACACTTTTTAAACTTTGCATCCCATTTTCAGCACACTTTTCTTTTCCCCGCCGTGGGTTTTCGTGAAAAAGCTGCTAAAAGTGAGATTCCTTTCCGCTCCGGTCGTGGATCAGTGCATTATTATTGGTTCAAAGTGCTTTACAGAGCGACCCGTGTGTGTTCGTCGCCGTGACAACGTCTCATCCGAAAGGCTGAAACAAAAAAACCACTGTTGACACTTTGCCTCGCCCTCCTTCTTCTTCTCCTTCTTCCAGCCGCCGGCGTGCGTGTGTGCGTGCGTGCGAGCGGCGGCGGCGGCAGCGTGCTCCCCGCCGCCCTCTGGCTTCTTCCGTGTAGTTGCGCTTGGCCCGCTAGCCCCGCCCCCCTGCGCCGCCACCTTTACTGGTGACCTCTTCGCTCCCGTCCGGCCTTCTTCCTTCCCACCGAGGGCACCAGAAACCCTTTCACTGTATCTACTCGTGTGTGTGTGTGTGTGTGTGTGTGTGTGTGTGTGTGTGCGCGCACGCAGGTGTGTGTGTGTAAGGAGACATTTTTTTTGAGAAAGAGAAGCTGAAGCCATAGCGAACACCAGCCATACCGACAAACCCTCGGTGCATGTTGAGGCCGGCGCGTGCCTCCGCCCACCATCGGACCGCCCCGTCGCCGTGGTTACCCGCCGCCGCCGCCGATGAATCCGGACACTTTCATGTCTGTGCTGTGGGCGGAACCGCGCTGCCCTGCTAGAACCGGGCCCAAGCCCTCCTTCGTTCTCTTCTGTTGGGCCAAGCTGAACTCAGAGCAGAGACACTCACACGAGGGGACCGAGCGCACTTAGAGCCGCCGCCATTTTGGCTTTTTGTTTTTTTCCCTTCCTCTCTCTTTTTGCTCTCCATCCCTCGCCGTTTATCACTCTACTCTCCCCTCGAATGCCTTGACATGCTCGCTTATTGACGCGTTCCGTGTCTCGATGCTGCTTTAATCCCGCTCAAAACTCCCTCTTTAACTTCCAAAATCTCAAGCATATTGACCTTTATCGATCGATTCTCCCTGGAAATCTTCCGCTCCCTCGTCGGCGGAGGCCGAACCTATTTCTGAATGTCGAGGTAAGAGATTTTTTAGCTCGTGCCAAATTTAGAACCGACTTCCCGTCAGCTCGCTCGCCAAAATAAAGCGGAGGTCCTCGGAGCTGCCGGCACTGTTGTTTACAGACGCGCCGAGCTGGATTAAACGTTTGATTTGATTTAAAGAGAAGAAGAAACGCTTTTTTTTTTTTTCTCCATGTATGATTTTACACATCAGTTATAGGACAACAGAAGTGCCAAAACACACACAAAAAAAAACAAAAACAAGATTGCGTCCATCACATCGCGTAAAAGCAAAGTTTACATGCAACGTTCAATGTTTACAGACCGCGTCCTCCATTCCAGTGTCTGAATTGTAAATTTCGTGCCATAAAAAAGAAGAAAAAACTCCCAGAAAACTCTTCGGAAAGAGATAAAACGCTCTTTTCTTTAGCAGAGGTCGTTACGTCGGAGTTTACACTTTTTCTCATTTTGTTTACAGACGATGTAAAAAAACAACAAAAAAAAGCCTATGTAAAGATTTTCCATTTTGGCCAACAGACTGTCAAAGTGTGTCCAGACCAAAATCAAACGTTCAGAACCTGCTGCCATAAAAAGCCAGCGATCTGTTGGAAGCCGTCGAACGCTTCGGTCTGGTTCAAACCTCCGAGAGACCCCAATGTTTACAAAAGCTGCTCACAGGAAGGATTCGTACGCAGAGAAATGTTTACACTCGGAGGGACGAACACCTTCGCCAGACGCCGCTCCAGCTGAGTGAACTTGTGCGACGACAGCGAGGGACGAGTTCATCGGAGAGGACGAGAACTTTTCACACCGAAGGTTTTTATAAGTCCTGGACGAGGACGCCGGAGGGTTTTGTTTGCTTTTTTTTCTAAAGACTCGAGACACTAAAAAACAATGAAACCTACCATTTCCAGAGGGATGTTCTGCCTCTATCTCGCCCCCTTGCTTCTCTCCTGCCTTGCTGTTTCCACGGTGACCATCACCACGGAGAGACGCGGCGTGGACGGCGATGTCAGGACTGGCGGCGGTGGCGGCGGTGGTGGCAAAGCGAGCACCGCCCTGTTCCTGTTGACAGGCTACAAGCCGCCACTGCCGCCGCTGCCCGCCGGGCCCAAGGTGGCGCCCAAGGCGGCGGAGGTGGAGGACGGAGACGAGACCCCAGCGGTGGCCGAGCTGCCCCCCAAGCCCCTCCCACAGACCATGCTGCCCCGGAACGTGACCTCCGAGGCCCTGAAGCCGCCCCTCGGCGCCGCCCAGGTGGCCCCGCCCCCCAGGCAGCTGGTGGACGTGGACGTGTGCAGGTACGCGCACGCACATATCGTATCAATTAAAGGGATAGTTCAGATTTTTTGACATGAAGTTGTATGAGATGCTCACCATCAGCGTGGTTCATCAGCAGGGACTTTTCCCCCAATGCGTCCCGTGGGCGGAGTTATGGCACAGTTTTGGTGTTGCAGAAAGTAGTTCCGTCTCTGTAATTGATTAAAAAAAATGTGGTCAACGACAACAACAAAAAATCAGCAAGTAAATCTGCGGCGTTTGAAACGGCGTCGCAGCAAACCCAAAACCCAGCACTTGATTTTCATTTGTGTAGGACGACAGTCACACTGGAAAGCTTCTTTCTCCTCCCGCGGCTCTGATCTCCATCTCTCCGTGGCTCACGCTCTGCACTGAGAGGCGTCTGGCTGTTGCTAGGCGACGCCTAATCAGCTCTAAATCAAGTGTGTGTTGGCGTGGAGCACGGCGTCCGCGCTCACACAATCAGATGCATTGTAATGACAGACGGAGCAATTTAACGTGAAGCGCTAATGTTCGGGTGTTCTTGATTGAGTTATTGAATTATTACATGTTGGCGTCGTTTTTGGGGGGGTTTAACAGACAAAAACGTCGCTCGTTTGTGGCCTCTCCTGAGAATCAGCACATTTGTGATTACAAAACAGAGAAAAGCAGGATAATTTTCAGCCATTTTCCAGTGTAGAGTAAATTTTTTTATGTGTTTGGGTTTAAATGTTAATTAGAAAGTGGATTGTTTAATGACAACAGCTACTGACAAGTACTACACTAACATACACTGTTATTGTGCATGTGTGATATTTATATATAGATGGAAAAATGTATCATTTCTAATGTTTTTTTATGTTGCAAGTCGACCTTTGCTTTAATAGAAATGAAATGTTCCGTCTTAAAGGGAGAGTGACGCTTAGAAAAATCTAAACTACAACACTATATGTTGACAGAGATGTGTGTTAAAGTAGTAAAACGTGTTTATACACAGAGGGGACGTAGATGTACAGTTCTATAAATGACATGCTCATTGTCTCCATGGTTACACCGACCCTCCCACGGTCCGCAGGGGCTACTTTGACGTGATGGGCCACTTCGACAGCACCTTCAACTGCTCCAAGGGCAGCTACATCTACTGCTGCGGCACCTGCCACTACCGCTTCTGCTGCGAGCACCAGAGGAACCGGCTGGACCAGGAATCCTGCAACAACTACATCTCCCCGGTGTGGGCCGACCCGCAGGTGCCCGTCACCGTGCCCGCCGGCAACAAGCCCGACCCGGACTTTGAGACCTTGCAGCAGCAGAACAGCAGGTCTGTGGAGCCGCACCTGATCCGGACATCTTTGAGGGGGACTTTCTGACTTTGCTTTTTTTACCCCCCCTCCTCAAGCACGGCCTACGTGATTGGCGGGGTGATTTCCTTCACGCTGGTGGTGGCCGTTGGCGTCAGGATCGCCTTCAGCAAGGTGGCACGCCGACCACGCAACCGCGACATCAACATGCCCAGGTGAGACCCAACAGGATGACTAATGTGTCCCATGGGATGGATGGATGGAGGGATGGATGGAGGGATGGATGGATTGAGAGAGTGGATGGATGGATGGATAGATAGGTAGATGGATGGATGGTTGGGTGGATGGATTGGTGGATGGATGGATGGATGGATGGAATGATTTGGGTGGATGGATGTATGGATGGACCAGGTGGCGGGATGGATAGATGAATGGATTGATTGATGGATAGATGATGGGTGGGTGGATGAACGGATGGATAGATACATGGATGGATGGGTAGGTGGGTGGGTGGATGGATGGAAGGATGGATGGAGAGATAGAGTGATAGATAGAACATGACCTATATGAGGGCTGGTTAGCACAGATGCTAACAACTATCCTCCAATTAGGGAATGTTTGTTTTGATTGTGCTTGGTTTTAAGGATTGTTTTGGTTTTCTGTCTGCGGCTGCTTGTAGTTTTAGTGAATAATATCAGAGTCCAAGTGAAGTTGTGTCTGACTCCCCCCCCCCAACACCCCCAACACCCCCCCCATTGTCTCAGGTCCCTTGTGGACATCCTGCGCCACCAGTCCAGCCCCGTCCAGCAGGGCGAGCGCAACAACACCACGCTGCTGACCAGCACCACCTCGGACGGACGCACCTCCAAGAACCTCTACACGCCCATCCTGCAGAGCAAAGACAACCGCAGTGAGTGGGCGGTGGGAGCGGGGACTCGCCGGGGGGGGCGCGTTTGTTGGTGCGAAAACCATGAAAAAACAGGCTGTTATATTCGGGTCGGCCAGATGACAAACGACCAACCACAGTCGGAGTCGGCCAGCTCGCCGTGTCCTCCGGCGACGCGCTAACACACATCACACTTCGGGTGGAATGCTTTTATTGTGGCGGGATTGTTGCCAGACTGTTCGACGGGAGAATCTCAGTGGACTTTTTCCTCTTTTTTTTTTATCAGTCCAGCTGTTGTCGGGCATTTTGTTTTACCTTGTGTCATTGAAATGCTTCGCTCACCCCAAATTGTGGTTCTAAAGGCAACGACTTCCGATTCATAATCAAAGAACGCGAAGTGCACTTTTCACACATGATCAATCTTTGTCTCAAATGTCTTTTTAGAAGCTTTCTGAGCCAGAAAATGTCGGGTTTTTCCTCTCATGTGTGGAGCTTTGAGTGTCGCTCATCGTCGATTATTCAGGGCGTTCAGAGTTTCCTGATTTCCACCGAAAATGTTCCAGCAGGAATTGAACTGGTTTCCCACTGGGAGGAGGATCAAAGCTAGCGAGAGAGTAAATGCTCAACATCTGTCGCTCTTCTTCTGTGCTTCCTGTGTCGCTCGGTGGAACAGCCTCTCCAGGACCCTGCAGAGCTTCCTCTCAGCCCACTCTAAGGTTGTGTGTGATGAAGGAAGCTCGGTTAGTGTCTGATGCGTCTCCGTGTCTGACAGAGACGGATCCACGTCCTCCATCATGGTGGACTCCAGACATTACCAGTCCAGACCAGTAGAGAGGACGACAAAAAAGAGAGGCTCATTCCTGGAGGGACTGTCTCTCTCTCTCCGCTGTCTCTCTCTCTCTGTCTTTTCCTCTCCATCCTGTCTCTCTCTCTCCCCCTGTCTCTCTCTCTCCATCCTGTCTCTCTCTCTCTGTCTTTTCCTCTCCATCCTGTCTCTCTCTCTGTCTCTCTCTCCATCCTGTCTCTCTCTCTCTTTTCTTCTCTATCCTGTCTCTCACTCCCTGTCCTGTCTCTCTCTCTCTTCCTCTCTATCCTGTCTCTCTCTTTCTCTCCCTGTCCTGTTTCTTTCTCTCTTTTCCCCTCCAGCCTGTTTCTCTCTCTCTGTCTCTCTTTCCCTGTCCTCTCTCTCTCCATCCTGTCTCTCTCTCCCTGTCCTGTCTCTCTCTCTCTCTTTTCCTCTCTCTATCCTGTCTCTCTCTCCCTGTCCTGTCTCTCTCTCTCTCGTTTCCTCTCCATCCTGTCTCTCTCTCTCTGTTCTCAATCGCTCTCTGTTCTCAACCTCTCTCTGTCTCTCCCTCACCACCTTGTCTCTTTCTCCATCCTGTCTCTCTCTCTCTGCCTCCATCACATCTTTCTCTCCGTTCTCTCTCCTTGTCGTTCTCTCTCACTCTCTTCTCATCCTGTCTTTCTCTCTCCCTGTCTCTCTCTCTCTCTCTCCCTCACTCTCTCTGTCCTGTCTCTCTGCCCCTGTCTCTCTCTCTGCCCCACACACACACACACACACACACACACACACACACACCTGCTCAGTAGACAGCAGGCGTCTCTCTGTCTCTGCTTTGTCCGTCAGTCTGTCGGCTCTGCTCTCTTTGCAGCTGGGAACCTTCACCACCATTTTACCCAGCAGGCCTCGGCCTCCAGCCCCAAACACTCCGCCACCATCGGTAAGCGCTCCGGCGAGCAGCACGGGCGGCGGCGGCGGCGGCGGTGGAAAACGTAGCCCCCTCCACAGCCACACTGTCTGTCTGTCGCTCTGTTGCTATGACGGCCTGTCGTCCCGCGCTCTTAAAGCAGCTGTGCCACCTACCGCCAACACGCCTGCTCTTCTTCTACTCCCTTTTTTTATGTTTTGTTTTGTTGTTGTTGTTGTTGACGACACGTTTTCTCTGTGTTGAAAGTGACACGTCCTTGGTAAGCGTGTGAGAAACGTTGTCTGGCCTGCTCTCTGCTTAATGCAAGCCTGCCTAACCCCCCCCCCCCCCCCCCCCCCCCCCCCCCCCCCCCCCCCCCCCCCNTCCACCTCCACAACAAGCCTGCTTCCAAATGTGCTTCCTGGACGATCTTTCTGTGCTTACAGCTGAGGGGGCGGGGCTCGGCTTAAAGGGATAGTTGGGATTTTTTTGACATGAAGTTGTATGAGCTCCTCACCATCAGTGTGGTTCATCAGCAGTGACTTTTCCTCCACTGTGTCCCGTGAGCCGAGTTCCGGCCCCGGTTTCGCTGTTGCAGAAAGTAGTTCCGTCTCGTTGCTGGAGTCACACAGATAAAGTGTTTGGCTTATTTTTAGGCTCATGCATAAAAATGAGCAATCCATTTGCATCACCAAGTCTTTGCAGTGAAAAAAGTCCGACCTTGCAATCACCCGGCACTATTTTCCCTCCGTTCATATCACTGCGTGCACCTTTCCATCAGCTGAAGGAGGATGATACGAAGCGGTGATAACAAGGGAAGGAAAATGGTACCGGCTGAGGTCGAACTTTTTCACTGCAAAGACTTGGTGATGCAAATGGTTTACTCATTATCAAGCATGTGCTCAAAAATAAGTAAAACGCTTTATCCGTGTGACTCCAGAAACTAGACGGAACTACGTTCTGCAACACCGAAACCATACAACTCCATGTCAAAAAAATCCCAACTATCCCTTTAAGCAAGATCACAGCACTTACCTGAGTCTGTTTATCCCACCAGGCTTTGCAACAGAGGGGGAGGGAGAAAAAAACAAAAAACAAAAGAAAAAGCAATGCCACTGTTTTATTCAACGTGGAAATGAGTTGCGTTCAGCGAGGAAGGCTAATTTTCTGCACCCGAAATGGCTGCCAAAGATCGGCGCGAGCGGTTGCCGTGGAAATGGGATGATGCCGACGCATCACTAAAGTTGCCGGAGTTGATTCACTGCCAGCGATCACACCTACACGTGCTCCTGAGGGAGCGAATTACACAAGACAGCCGAGAGAAGAAGAAGGGAAAAAAAAGAAAGAAAAAGAGCGGCGTTGGGAGCGCTGAGCGGCGGTTCAGTCAACGTGGAGATTTCACTTTGGAGCAGCAAGTGTTTTTTCGCCGTACGCTCGGAATGAAGGCAGCGCTTTGCTCCTTTGTGTTAAAGTGGTGAAGGAAGGTCCGGCTCGTTTGATAGTTTTACCGTCAAAGAAGGACGGCTCTCGCGGCGGACAAAAGAGGCGGACGAATAGAAATACTATATTTTACTACTGTATGCAAAAGTTAAACAGTATTTTTTATTTTTTTTAATGAAAAAGTAAACAACCTTTTGCGACAAGTTTTGCAGCTAACCAATCCGATACGATGTTGATATCGGATATCAGTCTGTTTCAGGAAACAAAAAGAACAGTATCGGATTATATCAACCTGCATCTAAAATCTGTCAGTTTTCCTCATAGCTACTGTTGCTGACTATTGTTCTCTGTCTGAGTAATATCACTTGATCAAGACTTTTCTAACATTCCATACTACAAAATAAGTCATAATAGTATGTATGATTCCTGCTGATATCGGATCGGATCAATATCAGTATCGGCCGATACTCAAGGCTGCAATATCGGCATCGGAAGTGAAAAAGTTGTATTAACTAACTGATGAATATTTGCGAAAAGATGTTCGATATTGCTGTGTATTGTGCTAAAATTAAAAAAGTGATCATTTCAACGTTTGAATTCAGCCAAAGCAAAGGGAGCAGAATACACTTCTATTTATCTATTTAAAAAAAGATCCATATTGGCACGGCGTCCCTCGGAGTCACCCAGAAAATCTTTTTTAATCGTGTGTTTACATCTTTTCCAAACGAAGTGATGGTTTTGTGGGATTCGGCGGCGCTCTGCAGCCGGCTCTTCCTGTGTTAGGTAATGCGGACGAGAACTCTTCAGCTCTCTGAGTCAGATGCTCCGTGACACCATTACCAAACCTCTCTGTCAGCCGTCGTAGGTGTTCCACAAAAATTGATTTCCTCTTACTTATGGACGTGACCGGGCTGCATCTGCGTCACAAAAAAAAGCAGCACATTCAGTCCGATACTTTGTGCTTTTATCCTCTGCGGCCTTCGGCGCACTCAGAGCGGCAGGCATTGCTTTTTTTTTCTGTCTCTCCCCCAACAGTGAGTGTAACATGGTCTCTAGGTGACGCTTAACAGAGACATTATTGGCCATTATTGCCCATTACTGTCAATGGTCAATGACCAGTATACGTCCACCCGTAATCTTAACAAGATCGCCGCCCCATAACCATTACCGCCCCGAATGGACTCCACCACGATGGCGTCCGTCTCAAAGACAGGAAACGACCCATTCTGGAGAGCTGCGTCATCTGTAATCACCGCTTCATATTCCTTTTGTGCCGAGTGACGTTTTCCGTGAATCCGACGGCTCCAAAAATCGCTCCTGGGTGGCGATCCGGTGTGTGATGTGATGTCATCGTCCCCTCCCCACCGTCCGTCCTTCCTTCCACACACACACACACACATGTGAGGTCACCGGCGGTGCACCTCCATGTTGGGCCGTCTGTCTGGAAACAAAGAAAAGATATGAATGTGCACCGTATGATGTAACCAACATGAGTTTACATGTTGCAAAACAGACTCACGCCCCCCCCCTGCCCCCCGCCCCCCACCCCCCCACCCCATACCGCGACTCTTACATAAGAGCAGTCATTTTTATGTGTATGGATCGATACGCTGCTTTTGCACTTTGCATAAATGTGTATGTATATGGATTTCCTGCGGAGTGTGTTTCTGTGTATTTACATGTGGCTGATATGTTTGTGTCGGCTGCCACAGTCGAGCAGCACGGAGCTGCGTTTAGAGGCGGTCGCCATGGAGCTCGGAGGCACTTCCTGCAGCTCCAGATCGCTAACCAGCTCATTTTCTTCTCCTCCTCCACCTCTTCTTCTTCTTCTTCCCCTTTTCTTCCATTTTCCATTTTGTTTTTTTTTTTTAAATCCCATCTCCTTGCGCTCCTTCGTCGCTCCATCTTTCTCTCACTGCAGAGCGCGGCGCCCGCATGAACAACACCCCCCAGCTGTCCTCTGGCCCCGCCCTCCTCTCCGGCGGTGGGAAAGTCCCCGGCGGCGGCATCATGGGAGGCGGAATGAGACACAACAGCAGCCACGCGTCCTTCTCGCACTCCTTCCACAACCTGGCTCAGCTGCCGCCGTCCTACGATTCGGCCATGAAGCCCGAGATCAGCCGCTACAGCTCGCTGAAGAGGCTGGGTGAGCCAGGGGGGCGGGGCTTAAAGCGGGGAGGGGGCGGGGCAAGTGGGAGGCATTGTTCTGACCTTGAAATGATGTTTTCTGGGTTTCTGGTGTCTGTATATAAGGTATTTACAGCCGAAAAGGATGTGCGAGTAGGAGTGTCCCGATCCGATACTGATATCGGATATCGGTCCGATATCAGCCAGAAAAAAAGACGATCAGATTCTCTCGGCCTGTATTTAAAATCTCCGATATAAGCACATTTATAACATTCCATACTATAAAATGAGTCATATAAGTCTGTATGATTCCTGCTGATAACGTGCCAGATCGATATCGGTATCAGCCAATACTCAAGGCTGCAATATCAGTATTGCGTCGAAAGTGAAAAATATGTAGATCCAATACATTACATATTTGTGATTGGATGGTTTGTCGATTAGCTTCAGAAAAAACACAAATGGTATTGGGGAAAATTCTACCAACCAAATGAATCCGTATTTATTTGAATTATTCAAACCCCAAAGACGCAGATTTTCACGTTTGCGATGTAGAAAGAGGGCATAAAAGTTCAAAAAGCTCTGAAAATTCTTTTTGCCAGAAGCTTCTGCCAGAACCGAGCGGCGACCCGGAGCTGACCGACGACTCCCTCAGGAAGCAGCAGCCGTCATTTTCTCCTCAAGCTGCAAATATAAAAGGGAGGGGAAAAAAAATCAAACGATGACAGTCAGCAGCTTCCAAACTCTGCATGGAAACACGTCGCTCCACAAATCAGCTGCTTTGGTGTGTGTGGAGACGTCGCCATCACACACACACACACACACCAAAGCAGCTCCCCGCCAACCACCTGCACTCGCCGCCCTTCCTCGCCAGCGTCTCCAAACCAAAACAACATGGCCGCCCTCGCCGCCATCTCGCCGGCTCCCTCCCGGTCAGCGGCGAATCGGCCGCAGCTGTGGGCTTCGCGCCGCCCGCCGCCAGATAAACAACCCGCCAAACTCCCCGCCAAACTCCCCGCCCTCCCGCCGCGCCATCGCCTCGCGCTGCCAGTTGGGACGCGCCGCCGACAACACTTTTTGTTTCATTAAAAGATAAACATCCTCGGGTAAACGGCCTGCAGGTGTTTCCGTCCTGTTCTTCGGCCAAAGCGTGCGCGCGGCCGATTCCCTGAGCGAGCTGCCAGGGCGGCAGCTGGCAGACGAGGCCGCCAGGCACTTTGCAACTCGCCCGCCAAGCGCCAAGTAATCAGCTCGCTGCGGCGTCTGTGCGCGAGAGGGCGGGACGTCATCAAACACGTGCGGCGATGGACTTCGTTAATGAGCGAATGATGAGGAAAAATCACAAATGTTAATAGTTAAAAAACATCAAAGACATGAGACAGTTTATTAATCCCACACATGGTAGATTCGGACGTTCCAGGAGCAACAATTATTAGAACTTACAAAAAGTTTTAAAAAGTAGAAAGAGAAAAAAGTTTCAGTTATATATAGCTATTTATTTATTATCATTATTTTATTCTTTTAACAGCACAAATACAAAAGTGGTCACTTAGATTTATAATATCGCGCATTATTTTCACCGAAAAAATCTATATTTGACACCGATTGGAATATATATTTATTCAAATGTACACCTTACTTGCCCTTGTGTAGTAAATGCTGATGGGGTCTCGTATTCATATCATTGCGAATAACGCGAAAAACTCACAAATATTGTGAAATAAAGGTTGACATTGATGCGTTTGTATCACAGTGAAGGTCGTGAAATACAAAACTGGACTCTTAAAAGTAGTAGTAGTAGAAAAAAATCACAAAATACACTTTAAACCAATTAGAATATATATTTATTCAAATGTACACCTTACTAGCGCGTGCTTAGTAAATGCTGATGAGGTTTTGTATTCATATGTTTGTGTAAGACGTGTTTCGTAATCCTCTAAATCAGCTGGAAGTGTCTCGAAACCGCAGGAGCAAAGCAGAGAAATGGGCGAGGGGACGCGGGGGGACGCGGGGGGGGGGGGG
>CAESWR010001376.1:161409-177719 GCA_903171835.1 Mullus surmuletus
GAGGAGGAGGAGGAGGAGATGATGGTGAGCCCAGCTGACAGGCTCTCCACGGAGTCAGAAAGCAGCTTAGAGGCCCCGACAACCTCATTGTCGGCGCCCGCGGAGCGCTCCTCCTCTCGCTCTGCGCCTCCTAATGATAGGTGATGCGTTCAGGGGCGCGCGGTGCAAACGACAACAACTCAGAAACAGCAGAGGAAAGAAAGAAAAGGCAAAAAACAGAAAAAAGGGGGGGGTTTGATATTTTTTGGCCCGTGGCTCTCGGTGCGTTTCCTCGCACCGCGATGCAAAGTCGATGTTTTCGCTCCTTCACTCGCTCGCCCGCTCCCTCGCTCTCTCTCTCTCTCTCTGGCTAGCTTTGTTTGACGCCTTCACAAACACCCACTCCATCTCGCACATCTTTCCTCTCCCCGTCGTCTCCCTCGCACGGCTTTTTCCCTCTCGCACTTCTCATCTGATCACTCCGTCTTCCAATCTCTCTCTCTCTCTCTCTCTCTCTCTCTCTCTCCACTCATTTGCATTTTTTCTCAGGCTTTGTCTTCTCATCTTTTACAGCGCACACACACACAAACACGCTCTCTCACATTCTCTGTGTTTTCCAAACCTCATTTTTATTTGCATTCGTCTCCCTCGCTTTCCCTTCCTTCTGCGTCTCTCCCACAAATTTGCATTAATCCCTCTCTTCCACATCCCGTCTTCCCCGTCACCTCGCCCTCTCTCTCGCTCTCTGAATACTCGAGTACTTTGCTGCCAACACAACACGCCACGGACGCTCGCGCCACGTCGGGATGCGCCGTTCAAAAACGCTCCAATCGAGGCGGAAACGCGCCCGTAAGTTGAAATGTGGCGGCGCTAGCGTGTCGGGGAAAGCGTGTTTAGTAAACGGAATACAAAAATCTCAAACGCATACTTCTACACATGTCCTGAATTATGCATAAATAAGACTGCAGAGTCTCCACTGCCTGTGTTGTTTGTTGGTAATTTGGATGCAGTGCCTCTATTTGTATAATCCCGTTCTGTTTACAGTGAAGGGGAAAAGGAAATAGTGAAGCAAAACGCCCAGATTTTCCTAAAAAAACTGAAAGCAATGCAGTTGCTGAGTCTACGAGACCCATTTTCCCCGAATGTCACAGCGTCTCTCATCGAAATATGTGGTAAATGATCCGTCATCAGTAACGACTTTAACCCTTTAGAGTTTCTGGGGACGTTTTTGTGTCCGTTTTTTTCAATTAAAATAGTTGTTACAAAAACAAACTGGCATTTAGATGGTTAAAATAATTCATATTTGATAAATATATATATTTCCATCAGAAGTTGATTAAAAAGATTGACTGATTTCTTTCATTTATGGTATTTTCACCACCGTTTTTAGAGAGGGGACGTTTTTCATCCTGGGGGACGATTGAGAGAGTTTTTTGAAGGAGCTCTAAAGGGTTAACCAATCGCCCGCTCTTCCTCCTCGAAGACAATTAAGACGTGTGAGCTCCACTCCGACGCTTTCTCATCCCACCGCTTCACCACAAAGCAGTTTTCCCTTTGCTGGGTTGTCTTTGTCCTCTGTCCGCTGCCGTCGAAGCTCCGAGGTCTTTCTCGGGGGTTGATTTATTCTTCTGTTGCTCTTCATTCAGACGCTGTGTGATGAATCTGTGCTCTTGAATCGACAGCTCGTCCAGACAAATTGTTCCTTTGTACTCGTCGTACTTGTGAGTTAATTGGCGCTGTAGAGATTCTGTTAGTGGAAGTGGAGGAAGGGACGTTGTTAGACCGTCATGGGCCAATAGGAACCGCCGGTGGGACGATGAAAGCTGTCACCTTTGACCCAGTGGAAAATGTGCATCTTTTTTAAATAGTTTGAAAAAGCCAACTTGAGATGATGTTTGACTTGTGCTGCCTGGTTTCCTCTGTCAATGGGAGTTTTTCCCACCAATCTCACAAGCAAACCGTCGGGTCCGTTGGCGTGTGGAGGCGGGTTTAGATGAGCGCTGTGCTGAAAGATCCACGAGATCAGGGATTTTGGAGACACAAGAATGAAAATGAATTGAATTAGTTCCGGGAAGTTCTAAGAAGCTGCCGAGTGCTTTGGAATTTTGCCGATTAAACAATGTCCTGACTCGCATAAACGGTGGCGTCAGAAGGGACGGCGCTTTTTGTTTTGGATTCGACTTCTGTACAAATACTCCCATGGGTTTGACAGTGCGAGTGGGAAGGTTGAGTGTGGAAGGACCGTAGGTGTTTTTGGTAAGTGCCGCACTCGCTTGGACGGCCCTGGACTCGCCCGTGTGTCATGTTGTCCAATCGGACAACATTCCAGAGAACCTCTTGGGAAGAATTCTCTGTGGACTCAAGTGCTCCCACAATTCCTCTGTGGGGTTGAGGTAGATCGGGAGATTTGTTTGTTCCAGGTGGGATTCCTTGGTCCCGGATGGTTTTTGGGTAGTTCTTACAAAGCCTCGAGGTGTGCGTGGGGTCATTCGATCAAAAATAACAAGGAAAACAACTTGGCCCGAATGGTTCGTTCCCGCTCCTCTCCGCCTCCTCACAGACCTTCCCTCTGGTTCCCTCCAACTTCTCAGGCTCTGGTTCATCCGTGAAATAGCCCCTTATTTTTCACACCACACCCGTTTGCCCGTCCTCCCCTTGCCTCCATAGTGGTTGAGAGGAGGAATGACAGGGGTCCTCGGAGACCACCACGCTTTGACCTCCCTCGGAAAGCCTTGGTCCCGCCGTGATTGGCGCGAGGAAAGCCGCCATCTGCTGGAAACCGCAGGCTCGGCCATATTTGTGAGGGATGATCGCGGCTCGCGGGTTAAGTTACTTGAACCAGCCGGGGATGAGTGGATCAAATCCACCCGGCTGTCGGCCGCGCGGCGATGGAAGGGATACAACCCGGGGAAATGTGACCTTTTGTGCCGCCGGGGGTCGAGTTGTGTAATAGTTTGCAGGAGACAGCGTGACAAATGTATGCACTTGAAAGAAGGATATTGTAAGCGCGCATTCACAGCCGCCCTTCGGAATCGAACTTTATGCCGTTTGCTCTGTTCTCTCCGTGGAGGTGAGATTCCACAATCTGCTGCTTAGGAAAGCAGGAAGTGGACTACAATACACGGCAGTCTGGGTAAACCCAGCCAAAACAAGTGTGTGCAGCATGCTAGGCTAGTCGGGGTGCTAGTTTTGTTTTGGCTAGCAGTCATAGGTGGAGTTAAACGTTCTGATTAGGAGTGTCCCGATACAACTTTTTCACTTCTGATACAATACCGATATTGCAGCCTTGAGTATTGGCCGATACTGGCGATACGATACCATTATTGATCCGATCTGATATCAGCACGAATCATACATACTTTAAGGATTTATTTTGTAGTGTGGAATGTTAGAAAAGGCTTGATCAAGTGATATTACTCAAACAGAGAACAATAGTCAGCAACAGTAGCTATGAGGAAAACTGAGCCATTGATTATTAACCAATGACTTCATACATTTGACCCTTAAACAGAAGAACATTCTACATAGCAGAGCTGGAGCGGAGTCTGGACTGCAAGCCGATCTATCGGATCGCTATCGGATCAGGACTCCCCGAGTTCTGACAGACCAAAATATGTCGCACTGCCAGTAAGACCTTGCCAGTGCCGTGAAATTTTTGAACTAATTAGCAGGTTATTAAAAAAGATTTGCCTCGTTTGCCAAAGCTAACCGAAGGCTTCAGCTCCAATCCACCGAGCCGCCACTCACTGCGCTACGAATGCGAAGCCCAAACTTATTATTCTGAAAGAGTTGGTGTAGCTGTTTGATGAATATTTCTTTGCGTCTTCATCAAACTCATGATCATTTTTTTGAGGCCTCGATGAAAGTCAGATCGTGAGCAGTGACGCCGTCCCCAGAATCCCCCGGCGTAGGCGGAGACCTTCTGAACTGCTCGATTGTACAATTTCTATACGCCGCTTCCTCGCCGTTTTCTTTTGTCCGCGCGAGTTGGATGATAAATCCATACTTGAGTCAAAGGAAACGGCCGGGCAGATGAGTGAAACACTGGGAGATTATAAAGGTCAGCAGTGTGCTGAACCCTCCGCTGCGCTCGCCTCTCGCGGCTGTAATCTCTCATGTCTTTATGTTCTTTAATCCCTTTAAATTTAAATTTCCTGACGCTCTCCCTCCATCTCTGCAGCCTCTTCCTCCTCATTACTCTTCTTCTACCAGCCCATGCCAGTTAAATATGCTCTTTTATTACTATTTTATTGGGTTTTTTTTTTTTCCATCTGCCGCTTATTCATTATCCACTTTGGATGGAATCATTCTAATATTACCAAAAGGATCCGCGTACAAAACAAGCAGCCTTTATGTTCAATTCAATTAGTTTCCTGCTTCATGTGCAGCAGTTTTCCTTTTTACATTTTTATTTCATCTAGCGTCGGTTTATTGACGCATGAGGCCCATAATCTATATTTCCATTGACACTCTGTCTCTCTCGCTGTCACACTGTGAGGTCAAAGTATGAGGTCGTCTGAGTGAACTTTATTAATGGTTCTCATTCATCGGCTGCGACTAAGTGCTGCACGGCAGCAAACCTCCGCCGGTGCTCCACAAAACACGCTCAGGAGCTTCTCTTCTCTCGCCGTTAAAGCAGCTTTAATACACAAATACCATTGAACGGTTCAGAACATTTTCTCTACCGCGGCAGATTCTAGAGAGAAGGTTCACGGGGCGTTTTTAAAAGGAAAGTTTAGATTTTTTTTCACACCGAGATGGTGAGTGATCTCATTAATTGAAAGGCATTTCTCTGCGAGGAGAAGTGCTGAAGGAAATATTTAACACATTTCTCCTTTCTTCTTCATGGCCGCTTTTGTCTCTTTATTTTTGCCTTTCGACACAAACATGGCGATGTGGGCGAAACTGGCTGCCGTCAAACGAGAAGCGCATTAACACGCGTCCATCCCTTCCCCCCCCCCCCAGACAAAGACAAACCTGTGGATTCCGACGAGGACTCCATGGGCGTCAGTGCCGCGGGGCCTGGCGGGGTCGGAGGAGCCCTGAGCTCCGGCACCCTGCGGCCCAACTCCCAGTCTGCGTTCCTGGGGCCGCTGCTGTGGGAGCGGACCCTGCCCTGTGACGGGGGCCTCTTCCAGCTGCAGTACATGGACCTGGAGGAGTTCCTGACGGAGAACGGCATGGGGATGCACAGCAACGGGCCCAGCTCCACCAGCGCCCAGATCCCCTCGCAGGTACGGCCTTTTCCCACTTCAATCGGTTGCTGCAGTTTATAGAAGTCAGATACCTTCTGGAGAAGATTCATCACTGTCACCAGTAGAGGCGTCCAGATACAGCTGTTTCACTTCCGATACGATACCGATATTGCAGCCTTGAGTGTTAGCTGATACCGATGTTGATCCAATACGATATCAGCATGAATCATACAAACTTTTAAGACTTATTTTGTATTATGGAATATTCAAAAAAGTTTTATTACTCAAACAAAGAGCAGCTTTGAGAAAAACGGACCCATTCACTATTAACCAATGGTTTACATATAGAAGTGCTTGAGCGCAGTCTGGAATGGACCACTTGCATCGAAGTGCTTATATCGGAGATTTTAGATGTAGGCCGATATAATCCGATACTCGTTGCTTTTTGCTGATATGGGGACCAATATCAATATCGGATCGGGACGCCACTCGTTACCAGCTAAAACTCTCCTCAGTTAGCTTGCTAACTTGTGGGCTAGCATGCTATTTCAGTCACTATCTTTACAAGTTAGCCAGCTTGCTACATCCTTGTTAATGGTAATTATGTTTAGCTGAAGGCTGAAGGAACCTATTCTGAGTCACAAACGTCTTAAATATCACAAAGAAATGCTATGATGTGAGGAAGCACTAGATATGTTCACATTTCAGCTCCGTAATTCACCAAAACTTCACAAATAACCAAATGTAGCTGAAATTCAAGTTCTAGAAATGCAAATGTAGTGCGACTAAGCTAGCTAACCAGGTAACCTGCTTGCTAACGAGGCTAACTGCAACAAACAGTGCAGGAAACCACCCTGAATTGGCCAGCAGAGAGGCTCACAAATTATATTCAAAAAAACAAAAAAACAAGTCTGTCTCAACAGTTGAAACAAAGGTTTGTTTGTCTTAAAAGTTGAGATTGTTGTTTATAGTATTAGTGGACGGGCGGCGGCCTCGCCTGACTCATTGGAGTCGTGTTTTCACAACAGACACACAGTTTGCGTCTCTGCAAAGTTCTTAAAAAGTTCTTAAAATGCCATCTTGTCCCCCCCCCCCCCACAGAGCTCCCAGTCGGCGGTGCCCAACCAGAGCTCCCAGTGCCCCCCCTCCTCTCCCCCGCCCTGCTCCTCCTCTTCCTCCTCCATGTCCTCCTCGTCCTCCTCTTCCTCGCTGCTGGGATTGGAGACCGTCCAGCCACAGCCGCCGCCGCCCCAGCAGCAGCAAGGCATGATGGGAGGACCCGAGTGTCTACATGGTGAGTGAGCGGAATGAGTGTCTGAGGCATCGCTGGTTTACGGCCACAACATTTGAAAATGTAACTCCACGGAGCGGGTCAGAGTTGGAGAAAAGTTCAGCTCGGCTGCTGACGGATCGACGGCGAGATTCAAACGGACAAAATCTGGGCTTTATTTCAATGCAGTCGGACACAAATGAAGCGACTGCTTGAGGTTTTTTCGATTTGATTTGGCACTAATGAGGACGTGGAGCCGTTCACGAGCCCATCTCGGGCTTCCACACCCCCAACAATAAGCCGAGCGTGATTCCCTCTAATTACATCTCCCATAAACGGCTGACACACACACACACACACACACACACTCACACTCCCCCAGCCCGGCTCGGTGTTCATCCAAGCCCGTTTTCATCCCTTTCATATTCATAATTTATTGTTTCCTCTCGCCGGCTTTTCATGTGAACCAAAACTGCCAGAACACCAACTTTCTTTTTGTGTTGAGTTGAGTTTTTTTTCCTTTTTTGAAAAATCTTTTGGAGATTTCAAAAGTCTTGACATTTTCCAAATTGGACTAATTGAAACCAGCGTGGCTGTGCCGCTGACGGCCACCGAATGAATCATCACAACTAATTGGATGGAGATTTATTGATGGCGAATTGTCTTGTCGAATGTTCCACAAAGAGACGAGATGCTGAGAGAATGCGGGAACTCTGTGGATGTTTTGTTTTTTTCTGGGTCTGGTGAAATCGTACACGTTTTTAATCAGAAAATTATGCAGCCACATGCAAATTGGTCGTTTCGACTCTAATCCCAGGGAATTTGCATGGGAATGCGAGTTGGAGGGCGCTTTCCCTTCCAGGTTGGCGACCTCTGGATGAGCCATCTGCTGCTTTTTGTGTTTCAGCAGGTCAAACGGCTCCGGATCTCCCCGATCACTCCGCCACGCTCGTCTCTTAGTAGCACGAGGGCGGAATATTTATGTGTCTGTGCCAGAGCCGTGAAGCCAAAGAGTCAGACAGAGAAATGGCCTTAAAATCCACATTAATGTTGACGCGCCGCGTCCACCTGTAAGCCAGTAGTTTAGTTTTTAGAACAAACTCCAGACGAGATTGAATGCTTTGATCTAAACAGTTTGTGAGCGAGCGGCGACAGATGAACACAAATATCAGACTTTCGGGGGTGTTTTTGCAGTGCTAGCTTGAGCAGACCTTGTATTTTGAGTGGGTGGTTTATTCTAGCAAAAAAAAGAAGAAAAAAGTTAAACTTGAAAGCACGCCCACAAGCAGAAGAACCAGCAGCAGTTTCACCCTTTGAACAGGAAGTAAGAGCGAAGGACTTCCTGTCTGCTCAACCGACGAAGGAGAAGCGGAATTTGGTAGTGTTTTATTGGTGCTGCTTTTTACCGATGATACAACTTTAGAGACGGAGGAAAGTGTTGGCGAAGATCAAAGCGCTGCTTCAGTACCACGGCCAGCTCACACACAACAACGAAGCAACCGCAGGTGTCAACGATTTTTAACCCTCAAGAGTTCCTGGGGACCATTTTTTGTCCAGACCATTTTCTGTCTTGGAGAGAGTTTGCTATAAAAATAGATATGCAGAAAAATAAGAATGCCTCAAATTCAATGTTGCTGCTAATCATTGACCATCTGAGGCTCTAATCATAATAATAATAATTAAATCCTCCTTGAATTGTTGAGTTTTGTTTGGGTTTTTTCAATAGAAATACTGTGGAGTAACGTAAACAATCTGGCATTCAGAGGGTTAAAATCCCCCCAAATGATTCATATTTGATTTATATATTTTAAGCTGAAGTTGATTGAAAAGATTGACTCATTTAAAGTGGAAAAAACTATTAATATGTTACTTTTGCTGCAGTTTTTATGGAGGGGACGTTTTTCATCCCGAGGGACGATTGAGGAAGTTTTTTTAACACTTGAGGGTTAAAGCAAATGTGTCGTTTAGCACAATTTTGGTGTAATTTCATCAACATTTTTGGACGAACCAACCTGCAGCCTCGTTGGAATCCATCATCTCCCCGTGGGGGGGGGGGGGTATAAAGATTCCCGATTTTATCTCCGGGCTTTGAATTTTTATCTTGTTTCGCCAAACGTTGCGGGATGTCGGACGAAACTCGGAGAGAGAAACTGCCCAGCAGGGTCTGACTGACTCTGAGAATTCAGAATTCAGAATGGTGTTTACTCTGAGTCATGAACGGCAGGAGAAGAAAGGTCTCGCAGTCTAAGAGATCTTCAGAGGGGCTTTGAGGAAGGAAAAAAATAGATAGAGCGCCGCAGCAATAAGAAAAAAATCTATTGAAAAATGAGAAAGAAAGATGTATGAAAGAAAGCAGGCTCAGCCAGGAGAGAGCGGCCACGGCGGAGAGAGTACCGCTGCATTCGCCTGTGTGTGTGCGTGTGTGTGTGTGTGCGCGCGCCCCGGGTGCTTCTGCAAGTACACATGAATATACATCATTTTTTTGTGCTTTTATTTTCTTTTTCTGCAAGAACTTCCAACTGCATGCGAGTGTGTGTTCTCTTTGTTTCGCCATTTGCATGCAACCGCCTCAGCTTTAATATGAGCATGCTTTCATGTGTGCAAGAGAAAGTCCCTGTGCATGTGTGTGTGTGTGTGTGTGTGTGCTCTTTATTCTGAATTATAAACACGTGATTGGGTTGAGCATGATGCATCCAGCCAGAAATCCCTCAGGTCCTTGTGGAGCTCGAGTGTTACTACAGAGCTGCAGCGGGCGGGCGAGAGAGGCAGGCGGCCAGGGAGAGAGAGCGAGAGAATTAAGCGGAGGAATAGATGGAAAGTAGAGTGGAAATAATAATCTGATCCACATGCACATGTTTGCTTTGACTTTAATTCATCCCGGGAAAGCGGAGAAGATGCTCGGCTTACCGGGAGGGGAAAAAAAAGAAAGCCGCGCACACCCTCACCTGTTTATAAAATATAATCGGATAAAAAGGAGGCGGATAAATTGTTCTTTGTTCTTTGTGGCTCCGCCCCCTCTGCCGATTTTCGCGAAAACCGTTTGTTTTGCCGTAATCCCGCCGACAGATGGGCGCCGCCCCTGGTGTAAGAAAAATGCTCCCGTCTATATTTAGCAGCGTCGGCTCAGCGGCTTCTCTTCGCTTCAACCGTCCACCTGGTTCGGTGGAAATCGCCCGCTGTCCGACTCGTCTTTGCCTTTTTCGCTGAATTCTGCTTTTCTGAAGAGTTTGGCGTGAAAAGGCGCTCGGGAAGTCTCGCGGCCCCCCGAGTGCTGCAGAGCGGGTGGGTTGTTTTGCGCCGGCGAGAATCTTCACCTGGATTTTTTAAGCCCTTGATCACTGAAGAGGCGCCACGAAGGATTCCCGACCGGCAGCGTTTGCTGAGAGGAGCCGTTATGGCGGCTCAGCTGGTGCATCATGGGAAAGCACATGTAGAAAAATGAAAAAAATGTGGAAAAATGAAGAAAAACAAAACATGTTTGTTCTTTTTACATATTTTAGTTCAAATACTCATGTATATTATAGACCTCCCGTTATTTCTCATGTTTTCCAATTAACTAATCGGTTTTATTCCGATTTTTTGAAATTCTTTCTGCTAAAATTGGATTGTTTTGGGGAAGATTTCCGGTTTGAAGGTTCTGTGACGGCGCGTTGCTCAGCTGCAGTTTCGGCAGAATAAAAGGCGAATGTGTTTGTTGTTTGGACCTGGAATCAGCTGTTTTCAAGGCTGCAGCTTCCAGGTCAGCTGCCGCCGTCACGGAGGCTCCTGATCAAAAGCAGGTTTTTACCATCAGGTTCACACGAACCTCCCAGCCGGCACGTGAAAGCGCTCACTTTTTAGAAAAAATAGAATAAAAGGTGCTCGGCAGACGCCATTGGTTGTCGGAGCGAAGACGCCGGCCGACGGGAATATCGCAGCGAGTAAAATGTGTCAGACGGAGAATAAATGAACCTCACGGAGACGCATCGACTGCTCGTCCTTTTGTTGGTGATTTAAAGCTGCTGCTTCAGAAGCGATGAAGAGCCGCTGATGCTAAGGAGCAAATAATCAATCAGCTGGATTATTGACTATTGGCAGCCATTTTGAAGAACTCAATAAATCAGTCGCATTTATTCAGCAATATTTCCAAACAATTCCAGTGCGGCCTTTTTCCTGCTTTTCACAGACAGACAGACAGACAGACAGACAGGCAGTCAGACAGATAAACAGTCAGACAGATAAACAGACAGACAGATAAACAGACAGACAGACAGACAGAATCTGCAGTATAATAGATAAATAATCATCAAATAATAGTAAGGTGCAGTGAACTGAAGATACGTGGTATTTTATTTTCCGTACGATCAAATATTCTCCACTTTTCTCCATTTTTGTTGCGTTTTTGAGGCTCCAGACTAAAATTAACGGCCAGAAAATGCCAACTCGCTGCTCTCACTTTCCATCTGTGCGACTCGTCCTCCACTCGAACCGCTCGCAATCCGTCCCAGTCCAATAATCTCAACTATTTTTGCCGTTTCGATGCGGCTGCCTCTTCCTCTATCAGCGGTTATTCATTCCTGCACGAGCGCTCTGTCACTCCAGCTGTTTTCGACATATTAATTGAAAAGAAGAAGAGAAAAAAAAGAGGAACACCATAACTTTTCCAAGCACAGTCGTCGAGCTGCGATGATCCGCCGTTTCCAATCGCTGCTGGCGCGTGCAAAGCTCTGCCCTTCACCCTTTTTTGTTCAATCCGAGCAGCTGATTAGAGCGTCCTCGGCCTTCGTGGCGACACACATGACTCCGGCCGCCGCCGCCGCCGCCGCCGCCGTCCCTCCACCTCCGACTGCGGCCAAAATACCAGCGTCTAGACCAGAGGAATCTCAGATAAACCCTGTAGGAATCAGCCGACAGAGGAGATATATGTTCATATATGTGTGTGTGTGTGTGTGTGTGTGTGTGTGTGAGAATAAGGCCCAACAAAGGTTCAGTTTCAGCTTTGCCACGCTGAGGCAGCTGGCGAGTTAACGTTCACGATTAAAAACCCTGCTGCGCGAAGGGTTAAAAGCAGACACTGACTCTGCACTCTGAAACACTGCACAGAGAGAGAGAGAGAGAGAGAGNGGGGGGGGGGGGGGGCGAGCGAGCCAGGAGAGTTCACTTTGCATGTTTTGAAATCTCTCGCTCTCCGTCTCACACGCCCGGGCCATGTGCAGCCGCCGCGTCACGTGCCGCTGCAGAAAGCATCGGGGCGAGAGAGGCAGGCAGCGTGAGACAGACAGAGAGAGAGAGAGAGAAGGGAGGGGAGGGGGGAGGAAACGGAGAGAGGCGGCGGAGTAGAGAGAGAGAGAGAGAGAGAGAGAGAGAGAGATCACCCAGCAAATAAACACTGAGGACAAAAGCTAAAAAAAACAAAAAAAAACTTGAAGTGAGTCGGGCGTTTTTAGGAAAAGCAGCGTCCGTGCGAGTGTGGAAGATCAGAGGCGGATTTCACACAAAATGACGCCGAAAAAACAACAACAACAGCCGAGCGGGAGGGTGATTTCCCCGCTGATTAAACCAAACACTCCCCACGTCTGTTTATCGTACGACGCCGACGCCTTTATTTATCCAGATCTGTCGGCGTGCTCGTATTTACGCGTGAATCTCACACAGGGTTTGTGTTGTTGGCGGTGGGCGACCACGTGGACGAGGGGGCGGAGCCTAGTGTCCACAACTGCGCCATGAATCACCTCCTTGACCATAAATGGTAAAAAACAAAAAGAGCCTCACGTTGGTTTGGAAGGACGAGCAAATGGCACCATTTTGTCTGAAACGTCTGTGCTCGGACTTCTTTTTGCAATAACAGCTTTCAGCCCCTGCTGGTCATCGTAGGGGCTGCAGCTTGTTTTAGCCACTAATCGATAATCAAGATGAATGTAGCTAATTTCCTAGTATACTTATATGTTAGCACACTTTGTCGCTAACATCCCCATTAGCTTTGTGGTCTTTGATCAAATGCTCGATTCACATTTTGTCTTCCAGCCCCTGCTGGTCATCGGAGAGAATGCAGATTTAGATTAGATTCGCGGATCTATAATCACGATGAATACGGTTTATCTTCTACTAAACATGTATGAGCGCACAGTGTCTGTTAGCACGCGTTGTGACACTACTGTCACCTTCAGCTTCGCCGCCGTGGATCAAACGCCCGATTCAGTGGCTGTTGCGTCATCGATGCAACCGGCATTTCGGGTTTTTTCCTTCGCCATTTCCATCGGATCGGCGGTTAGCGTTTGGCGGCGAGACGCCCGCTGAGGAATGTCAAACCCGCAGTGGATCCAGCGGGAGACAGAAGTCGAGCGGCGGTGAGAACATGAGAGGCGGGGGGGGCGGGGGGGGGGCGGGGGACTCTTTACATGACACAGTGTCTGGTAATCTGCGTGTCCATTGGGCGAGCGAGCAGTGATTTAGAGGGTGGAGAGCGAGGGAGGGTCACTACTATCTGTGATGACATAACTCCCCGGCAGCGTGTTGACATTAGGAACAAGGCTTCTGGGTGTGTCACCTGCTCTGGATTGTTTCTGCCGTGTTTGTGAATGTGTGTGTGTGTGTGTGTGTGTGTGTGTGGCTAATGTCCATTCCTCACCACACACTCATGTGAAGGTGCACGTGCTGGGCTGTGAGTGTGAGTGAGCGTGTGTGTGTGAGTGTGTGTTTGTTTGTGTGTGCCGGGGCGAGTTGGAGCCTGCCCAGGAGAGCGTGAACGTCCGCGTGTGCCTCAGCGTCTGCGAGTGGAGGCCAAATTAAGCCGAGACATAAAACAGATGTTAACGAGGCAGAGAGGCGGACAGAAAATAACGTCTGAAACCAATTTAAAGTGACCACGTGCACTCATTAAACTTATTAAAAAGACTTTTTTTTTCTTTCAGCTTAATCTCTTGAAAATAAACAAATAGAAAAAGCAATTAGACTTTGAAAATCTAATAATGTCAATAGAAAGACACTGATTACACTGTTAGAAATGTAAAATATACTACTTTATTTTCTACAAATTGAATTAAAACTGGAAAAAAAGACATACTTTGTAGCATTTGAGTGTTAATACAACAACAAATCAACAACACTTTTACAGCGTCCAGTTCAAAAAGAAGTGAAATGAGGAGTTGTAGCAGCTGTTGTGACGGAAACAATCGATGAAGAGGCCAAAGGTGGTGTTTACGTTAAGGGAGGGGAGCCCTCTTTTACGTAACACACTTCCTATATCGCATTCCGTGTCCGTATTGTGTTTCCAGCCGCTGTTTTTGTGTTTGGCCACAACACAAACAGCTGCCGGCCGAGCTCGCAGTTCATCAGCGCGCCGGCCGCTCGCTCGCTCCGCCGGCGGCCGACGACACAAACGCCAAAGCAGGAAATGAAACGCTGCTCTGAGTCTTTATCTGATTACTACTGCTGGTGGTAGTACTTATACTCAGACTCTAAGTACTGTTAGTGGGGGTGCTGCTGCTGTACTGCCGACTGCTTCCCCTGCAACCACTGTTTATGTTGTAGTACCGCTGCTGGAAATGGTAACTGTGGTACTGCTAGAAATACTTCTTTTGTCATTGGTAATACTGCTTAGGGTACTGTGAATCCTGTTACATGCTACTAGTGGCAATGCTAGCATGTTTTTAGCACTGCTTTCCATTAGCTGTTAGCACTGCTGAGGCCACGACTGATGTAGTTGATGAAGTATTTATTCAAGTTGAGCCAAAATGGAGGATTGTCACTATTTTAGTGGATATAATAGTTCACAAACAAGGTCATTCTGAGTTGACCTTCGCTAAGACTCCATGCTAGCGAATGTATAAACTCAACAGGTGAACTTCATGAGTCACCAGCTAGCAGTCGGTGGTGCTAATGCTAAAGTTAGCCAATATTGTAGCTAAATTGAGTAAAGGAAATTTAACATGCCAGCTAATCCTGAACTTTATTGGTAAAATTGATGCAGCGAGACGTCAGTGGCGCTAATGCTAAAGTTAGCTCATATCATAACTAAATTGAGTGAAGGAAAGTTTGTCCAGTGTATTTAATATCCGGGAAACATCGTGGAATAACTTTATCGGTAACATTGATGAGTCACATCACCAAGCAGCAGTAGCTAAATAATAATTCATCTTATTAGAGAATTGAGAATAGAATAAATGTTGGTGCTCGTTCATTAAGTTGATTCCTCTAAAAGTCGTTTCTTGCCCAAAAGAAAAACTGTAATTTAAATGCAATTCATTCAAACGTGGCTCCTTTAGCTCCTGAGCGGGCGAATCACCGGCCGTCCGCGAAAATCCATATAGAGCCTCGGGAAGCGGGACGTTGAAATAAATATATGATGTCAGTAACGCATATTTAATCCTCAAATACAACAGAAAGTCAAATAAAAATAAATGTGGTGGAAAACGGCTCCGCTAAACACGCGGCGCAATTACTTTACTCGATTCAAAGCTCATTCAAGGAACAACTAACTAACCTTGATGCCGCTGAAAAAGGTTCAAGCCCACACAAGAAACAACCCGACTCGCGGCAATCAGCGTAAGCGTTCGTCGTTGCCGACATCCTCGTGTAATTAGCACAATTACCATCGCCGCGGTGATTGCATTGTTTCCCTCTATTAGATTAGAACCTGATGAAAACAGGCTTTCCTGCTGCAATCAACTCTTTTTATTCGCCGTTTCTACCTCCGCTGGTTTCCCAAAGTGGCCTGCGTGACCCCCCCCCCGCCCCCACGCCCCCCCACCACCCCCATCCCCTGTTTTCACATGTAGGTGGATCAAGAGAAAGTATAGCTGGATCAAGTAAGCGATTAGTCAAGAGAAACAGTTGCTCACCTGACTCTCAAACCTCAACCTGGCTATTTTCTGCCGCTGTGGGCGTCGAAAACTGGTCCCTCTGCCCACGGCGGCACATCGCTGCCTCTGTGCTCGCCCAGCAAAATGGCGGCTGAACAGAGAGAAAGTGCCGCCGTTTGATTTTATAGGAGAGAAAACACAGATTTTTGCACGTTTCCCTGAGAGCGCATCGGCGGATTTTTTTTTTTTGTTTGTTTTTTTGAGAAGGTTGAGGAGGAGGAGAGACGAGTTAGAATAGAGTCTTCAAATTCCTCGGTGCGCTTCTGCTGCGTCCGTGTGAGGGTCCGCACATCCTGAGGCCGACGCGCTTTGACGCTGAATGGAAGCGCTTTAAAACAGAGGAGCTTCAGAGTCAACAAGAGTGTGAAGAAGAAATGACGGCGCGGGTTCTAAAATGTCAGAGAAATGAAAAAAACCCAGAATTTTCTTATTGTGAGCCAACAGTATTTCTTGTAAGAAAAGAAAAAAAATTGCAATAAAATGAAAAAAAACTAACAATAAAGGTCAGTCAAATCTAGTGCTATCATAATATACTGTATAAAATAAAAATTTAAAAAAATAAATAAATAATTAAATAAAATAATTAAAAATAATTAAATAAATAATTAAAAAAGGTAAAATAATAGTTTCTTTGTAAGACCTTTTAAAATAAAAAATGCTTTAGCACAATATTTTGAATTAATAATTATCTTTTGCATCACTTATCTTCCCGTCCTGACATTCAAATGTCTGCGTCCAAACGAGAAGCTGAATGATTAACGTCGGCTCTCATCGCAGGCAGAGGTTGACGAGGGACTGACAGACGGGCGGAGAGGAAAAAAAACACATAATCTGAGCTAAATTAATGAAAGCAGAGCGAACGAGTCCGAGAATCAGCGGCTTCTCCTTCCAAGCGGCTCCCGCTCGCCGACAGGAAATGAAGCGGCGCTGGGCGGCTGTTTACTCGCCAGCAGCAGGAGCCGTGTTCTTGGATCGCTTTCAACTTCTTGCCCAAAATGGTGGTTATTAGGAGGGTGGGGGGGGGGG
>CAESWR010001377.1:3281-14537 GCA_903171835.1 Mullus surmuletus
AAACGCCATTTCAATGACCTGGCGGCCTTTTGAACTTTGACCTGGATTTAAAGGCCCTTCTAGGCGGACGACAGACATAGAACTTGCATCAGTTCTTCCTACTGAGTCAACGTTTTAGAATCTGTTGTCCATTGGATTCTGTGTCGTTTCTAGGCCGAAAGGCCGCCTAAAACGCCATTTCAATGACCTGGCGGCCTTTTGAACTTTGACCTGGATTGAAAGGCCCTTCTAGGAGGACTACAGACATCAAACTTGCATCAGTTCTTCCTACTGAGTCAACGTTTTAGAATCTGTTGTCCGTTGGATTCTGTGTCGTTTCTAGGCCGAAAGGCCGCCTAAAACGCCATTTCAATGACCTGGCGGCCTTTTGAACTTTGACCTGGATTTAAAGGCCCTTCTAGGCGAACGACAGACATAAAACTTGCATTAGTTCTTCCTACTGAGTCAACGTTTTAGAATCTGTTGTCCATTGGATTCTGTGTCGTTTCTAGGCCGAAAGGCAGCCTAAAACGCCATTTCAATGACCTGGCGGCCTTTTGAACTTTGACCTGGATTTAATGGCCCTTCTAGGCGGACGACAGACATCAAACTTGCATCAGTTCTTCCTACTGAGTCAACGTTTTAGAATCTGTTGTCCGTTGGATTCTGTGTCGTTTCTAGGCCGAAAGGCCGCCTAAAACGCCATTTCAATTACCTGGCGGCCTTTTGAACTTTGACCTGTATTAACTTTTTGACAAATATGATATATTGTCAACTCGATTAACCACTCACATATGACATTGAAATGTGAATTTGATGTCTGTAACAGGTCAATATAAACCTTGGACAAATAGCACGTTGAGCCGACGTCTCGATTTGGTCTTCAGATGACGTCCAAATTTTGAATGTCATAGTGACGTCTAAATAAGGTCCAATTTAGACATTGAAATTTCAACCTATTTTGTACGTCGCCCTGACGTCTCGATGTGGTCTCTGACGGGTCTAATCGGGCAACTTTAAAATATCGAATGTTTCGGCAGACCTGACGTTCCTGGAAAGTTTGTGAGTTTTTGGACACGGCTGGGGGGCCAAAATCAAATTTGAAATGGCAGATAACTTTTATGCCTTAAATGTCTTACAATTATTTCTGATGGAATATGTGTGCTGACATACAGGCGTTTTCCTTACTTCAACTTGTGGGTACCAGTTTTGTAGAGGGGGAGATAGATTGAGAGGGGGAGAGAGGGAGAGAGAGAGAGGGGGAGATAGTGTGAGGGGGGAGAGAGAAATCAAGAGAGGAGGAGAGGAGAGAGAGAGGGGGGTGAAGGGGGGAGAGAGAGAGGGAGCGAGAGAAAGAGAGAGAGAGAGCGCATGCGGGAGCGAGAGTGGGGGCGGGCGGAGGCTGAGCATGCACAGTGCATGCTCAGCCTCCGTGACCCAGCAAATTTGAACAGTTAACGCCATTTTTGCGCGCCAAGCCCGGACGAGCAGGTGGAAGCTGACGAGGAAAACTCTCGTGGACACCAAACTTCGTCGGGAGGTAAGCGTTTCTAATCATTCATTCTTGATTCTTAATGAGTTCCCTACCTGTGACTGTCTATACAGACCACAACCCACTGGTGTTCCTCTCTCCGCACAGAGAGCACGTATGAGAAAAACCTGTAAGCACCTGTGAATGTTTCCTCTCCATAAAGCAGATGGGAGAATAAATTGTGGTGAATTTGAGCAGAGTGCAGGTCTTTGCTCCAAAACTACACAACACAGAACTAGACCCACTACACATAGTCCATAGAATCATTGGTGGGCCCCCCAAATCTTCACAAATCAGACAAGGAAATGACCATCTACACCCAGAACTGTGTGTTAACACATTTCCTAGCCATGCAAATCTATTCTGTAAATGTACACACTACCAATCCCTCCTTTACACTATGTACCACGCTACTGTATTGACTACAAAATACTAGAATAACAACCCCCCATTTTCTTTACTGATTAAAATAAATGTTCAGATAACCTGTTTTTTTTAGATTCTGTGTGTCAATTACCACTTTGGACTATAGCTTATGTAACAAATCAGAAATAAACTAACTTATTAAATTGCGTGTGTGTGAATCTCTATTCATGACAGAAAGGACACGTGGATGATGATCTGGTCGGCAGGTCATGGCTGGTCTCAGAGGGCTCTCTCACACTGACAGGGCAGGTTTTCAGCTGCTGAAGGCTTTGCTGGCCTCGCTGGTCGTAGGTGTAGACACGCCTGGGCTGTCAGACCCTCTTAGGCCTTTCTCTCCATATTTCAGCATCACTCTGCTCATCCTCAGACTCCAGAGCTGGAGCGTCTCTCTTCTACATGTTCCTCTTCGGAGTGTTCCTCAGTTTTGGGCTGGATCACCCTGCTCGGTGGATATGTGTCGATCCGCCCTGCGTGTTCGTTTATTTGGAGTCTGGAGCCGCAGATGATCTTCAAAAATGTTTATAAACAAAAGTTGCGAAAAATTACTGGCCCTGTGCTTTGCTCCCCTAACCGATAACAGTCAGAGTTGGTTCACAAAGTCCAACTGCCTGCCTCTTTCCCTGACCCAGCTTTATGTTTGTGCGCAGACTGATCACGTCATGCTTTGTCAGTCAGGAATCAAGGTCGTCTTCATGATAATAATAATAATAATAACATTTATTTGTAGAGCACTTTTCAAAACAAGGTTACAAAGTGCTTTACATGGACATGTGCAAGTGAAGGGCCGAGACACACAAAAGAGGCACATATAAAACTGAACCCAACATGTCCCACCAAAGTGACTGGGGCAAGGAAAAACTCCCTCTTGGGAAGAAACCTTGGGCAGATCCACGACTCAGGGTGGGCGGTCATCTGCTTAGACCGGTCAGATTAGCAGACAGACAATTACAAAAAACAAACACTGCAGATGGAGGGCAGGAGACAGGTAAGGTAAGCAGGATCATAGAGGAGACTCAAAAGCCAGGCGATAGAGGTGAGTCTTTAGCTGGGTTTTAAAGGAGGACAGCGAGTTCTCCAGTCTGAGCTCCTCGGGCAGATGATTCCACAGACGAGGAGCCCGGACGGCGAACGCGGCATCTCCCCGGGTCCTCAACCTTGATCTGGGGACGGCCAGCAGGTTACCGGTCATCTCCTTCTGGAGGCATCTCTCCTGGCACAACTGGTTGCTGTAAATTGTAGCAGCTTCAAATTCCTCCTACATCCTGTGGTGGGACACACAACTAACATAAAACACTGGGAAAGCTGGTGCACATACTTTAAGTGAGAGTTACATATTTATAAGTAAAAAGGTTATATGTCACACATGAGACTAAAAAAGAATATGATACATGCTAAGGATTACATGTCATAACTGAAAATGGCATGAGGCCTTATATGCTAGCTTTACAAGGCTTTATAACTTGGTGAAATGGAGTGTGGTGGAATAGCCTTGCATCAGGTACAAACACCACCTCAGGTCTGTCTCGGCATTTCACTCCTGGGGATGTCTCACTGCTGTCCACAAGTGATACTCCTCTTCACTGGAACTGTCCATCAGCCAGATAAGTGTTGTGCTTGTGAATATGTTGTCTTTCTCTTCTCTGTTTTGTTTGTCTTTCTCTTTTTTTTGGATTCACCTGCCTCTCGCTCTTCAACCAGGTAGAGGCACCGCAGGAGTCCTGTCTTGTATGTGCCACAGCTCGAATGCACAGTCATCTCACCCGTGCAGGTAGGGGGATGGGCAAACTGCCGAGAGAGAGCGAGAGAGACACAGGGGAAGATTACGCCGCACAGATAAAATACGGCCCAGGCTGTAACACTCCCCTCCATAAGAATAAACACATGGTTTGTTTACTTTCACACCCTTTTACACATTAAGTGTTGAGACCTAGATAAAACATTTATTATTTAATTTATATTTTAATACTTTACATAAATATACACACACACACACACATATATATATATACATATACATATATATATATGTATATATGATTTAGATGCCAGTATGCGAAAGAACTTAAAATGTAAACAGACGCTATTTAGGTCAGACTCGATGTGATGATGTCAGCCAGCGAAGAGCAGGCTGTGGTTTTTGTTTTGCATGTATGCAAAACAAAAACAACAACTGGGACAAATAAAGTTGCCAAACAGTGAGACGGAGTGGGTTTTTTTCCAGCGCAAAGCCAGACGAATGACATGGTAAGAGCCGATGCGAGTTGCTAAGCAAGTCTGCAGAAATCTAAAGTCACATATGGTGGCTACTCCTACCTACTCCGACCAAATATTCTTTTTATTTTAATTGTTACTTCCCCAATCACTAGACTATAGTGCAGGGGTGGGCAATTATTTTGTCTTGAGGGCCACATTGGGTTTAAGATCTTGATGAAGGGGCCGTCCAGGTGATGCGGGAAACTGACCCCCCAAGGAGGATTGGAGGTCAACTAAAAATGGTGCTTGATGGACGATTGACAGAGAAAATATTTAGAAGAGGCTGTAAATTGGTCCAACCAGAGATGGATGATGAAGCTCCAAATGATGTTTGGCTCCACCTTCTTGAGAAGACATGTTAGCATGCTGGGTGAAGGGGGGGTCTGACACTTCTTCTAACCAATCAAGATGACAACCTTCTTAATTTGGCTTCTGGGGAAATTATTGTGAAGGCTCTGTGGGCCGGATTAATAGTTCATCAGGCCGCATGTGGCCCCCGGGCCTTAGTTTGCCCACCTCTGCTATAGTGGTAAGGTAACACATACATAACACCATATAAAATGAACACAGCACCATGTAAAAATAAGAAAAATAGAAATAAATAAGTGTATCTGATGGAGGGATGTTTGTTGTAGTTTCACCGTTGTAGTCCCAGACGGCAGATCTGAAGGATGGTGGAGGATCCTTGATTTCAGGTGAAGCATCAGCCACGTTGCGATCTTAGGTGGTAATAGATTCAGGGTGATACACAAGAAGAAGGAAAGAGGAACGCATAGAAGCAGCAGGTTGGCCTGCTGTTGCACTGCTTGGTGGACACAGAAGATACAAAAATTAAATATTAATGTTGTGCACAAAAGGGGCTTGAACAATTGATAGCTGTATTAATAATAATTAATTAATTATTAAAAATTGATCGATATTTATATTATCAAAAATTAATAATCGGGAGATTATCTCTTCTTTTATTAATAAAACAATCAATAAATGCACCTTAAGAGGTGCGACGGGGCACCACCCCAAAACTGGGGACTATCAATTTATCTTATCAGTCTCGTGTTTCTTGAAGGATGAATTCGTGCACAGACCCTCTTTCACCAGCTTGTTATGAAGAATGTACACAAACACAGGACAACTTCTTAATGCAAAGAACAGGTTTATTAAAATGTACAATCGATATCTCAACGCACCTTCAATATTCCTGATTTCTACAATCTAAACTACAATAACAAACAATCAAAAGGGAAGTGTGTGTGTGTGTGTGTGTGTGTGTGTGTGTGTGTGTGTGTGTGTGTGTGTGTGTGTGTGTGTGTGTGCACGTATGTGCGTGACGGGTGTGTGTGAAGGGGAGGAGCGTGGTAGAAGGTGTCTCTTCTGTAACGGCCCCCCCTTTTGGAGGTGGGATCTCGCTGCCGCGAGATTTGAAGTTGGAAGGAAGTCTCGTCCGCGTGGCGGCGAGATCTGGAAGGGAAGATGGCGTTCACGCGTGTGCGTGGGTGAGAGAGAGAGAAAGAGAGAGAGAGAAAGGAGGAGCAATCACGCTCTATCACGCAGTAGCACAGGGCAGACGTGGATCTGCCTCTGATCACTGGTTCTGTCAGATAGAACGTGATGAACTTCCAGCACAAACACAACAGTCAGCACGGCGGCTGAAAGCGAAACGTACGGACCTCTCGAGCCGTAGGCTACAAGCGTACAACACAATAAACTACCTAGCTCTGCCCAGACGTAAGCCTCTTACTGTGATGGGGAGCTGGTTCCTTCGGGCCGGATGTGCGGGGCGGGGGAGTCCACTTCGCCTCCGGGCAGAATCGACGCTGTTTCCACGTGTTTTAGCGATAGCAACAAAAGGGGGGAGCTCGGTGTGCGGCTCTGGTGGAGCGGTGGAGCCGCTTCTTCATCTCCAGGCGACACAGGCTGCTGTCCGCGCGGTGCTGCGGGGGCAGAAAGGGGCTTGTCTCTCGGACCGGCTTTGCGGGTCGGAGGAGCCCGTTGCTTGGCTTACGTGTCCGGTGCGGCGCGGATCTTCGTCCGGGCCGACGGGGCAGCGGGTCGATCGGCTTTCAGGAGGGATCGGGGACGGAGCTTCTTCTCGGCGCGGTGTGCGCTTAGCTTCTTCGCCCGGGACAGGGGGAATCCCGACTCGTTGCGTGAGATCGGGACTTCGGCCGGTTCTGTGTGTACCTTGGCTGCCTCCTCGCGACGCGGTGCTGCTTCTACGGTGGGACACGTGGGTCGAGAGATGGCGGATTCTTGATGACGTCCACGCCGTAGTTGCAGCACCTTGAAGCGCGTCGGAGAGTGGAGGAGGAGAGGAGGAGGAGAGGAAGAGGAAGAAAAGAGGAAGAGGAAGAAGAGAGAGAGCGTCTCGGAGGTATCATCGGTATTTTATACCTCCCGGTGACGTGTGGGGGTTCCCTGCTGGCGTGGGGCGTCACAGCCGAATCGGCGGTTGTGATTGGCTGTGAGGCGGAGCGCAAAGGATGCTGGGAAATCGAGTTTTTGGGCTGGAATTCGGGTGTTGGCTGTTCTCCACGGTGGGGGGTCCCTTTGTTCTAGTGGGGCCTTGTTTTTCCACACGCGGTTGGCCCAACATTAATAATTACAAATTTACAACAAGAATAAACCAAAGTTTGCCTCATCCCTCCCCCATCAAACAGAATTGCACATGTGTAAGCCATCATGTGGCAAACTTATAAGATCTTTTTATTGTTTCAAAATCACATTAAAAGCACGAGTTATCACTCTAACAAAATTACGTGGACTTCTTTTGTCTCACCATGAACAGCTGCATGGGGCAGTTCTCAGCCCCACCATGATGAGACTCATAGACTTTCTGGAAATATTGAAGAACTCCAGTGTTGAAGAGAGGTGTTGCCGCATCAATTGAGTGAGTTTTTTCTTGTTGGTCAATCATTTCATTCAATATCTGCGTCCAAGTGTCACTGATTTTTGTTTGACCGTCTGCTGGTTTTTCAAAGATTTTTTTCATTGTGGTGTTCAGAGAATCCTGTCCTCCGGACAAATGATCTTCTTTTGTTCGTGCTTCATTATCTGCCAGAGCTGAATACAATTTATCGAGGACTGACTTGATGTGGAGCCGCAGGTAGCGGTTTTTCATCACTTTAAATTCTCTGTAAACCTTAGATATTTGTGCTCTGAACCGAATTGTATCTGATTTAAAGGGACGTATAAAAATAAACAAGACGTTTTCTTCAGATGAGAAAAAATCCTCTGAAAGCTTATTTTCCTTTCTAAGATTCCTAAGATAATTTTGCCCAGTTAAACCATACGGCTTTGAGTACATAACGCTCGTCAAACAGCCACGTTCTCTTTTCCACACACCTGCTTTATCAATGAGTTGAAACATGCAAGATTCTCTTTCTCCACTCTTTAAACATGGGCTGTTAACGGTGTAGATGCAGATCTCAATCACCTCCTGTTTAAGTTTTGATAAAAGCTCATCAATTTTTTTAATTATTATTTCCTCACAGTGGGGGTCATCATCTTTTTCATCATCATCATCTTTTTTTTTTTTTTNNNNTTTTTTTTAGTGGCTCCATTGAAGCGATACTCTGGAGCTATCGGATAAAATGCACCATTTTGCATGAAAATAACAGCACATGCAAATTGACTCTCGCTTGGATAATTATCAGACAGGTACGCAAGGTACGTGAGGAAAAGTCGATGGCGAGGACTTAAATTCTCCACAGGTGTTTCGGAGACGCCTGTAACATTCATGAATGTATGTAACAATGGACTGATATCTATGTTTGTTAGTTGTGTCCAATAATCTTTGAAGCCAATTTGGATTTCTTCGGAGGGGGGAGAATTTTCATTAACACAGTATTTACTCACGGCGTAATTTGCTGAGTTGTCAAATATTTTAAAACCTTTTTGAAGAGTGTAGAAATAAAAACGTGCTGCTGTTAACCGCTTGAATTCATGAATTCGACGTTTGATCTCTGGGTCATTTCCATCCTCCTGCTCTCGACCGTCCGTCCTGAAAAACAAAATGTTAAACTTAGATCCACCTGCTCGATATGATGTTATTTTACTGCAGGATTTTCCTGCGTGAAGCAGCCATGAACGACTGAACTATACTCACTGCGGTCTCAACCCGCCACTGTCCCAGATGAGCTGGTTGAGATTTGAACGGATGTGAGATGTAATATGTTTGAGAGCAGCAGAGATGATTCCCTCATCAGGAGTCTGGAAAAAAATGGGTGAGCTGTAAAGTGTAAAGTTGTGTTAGACATTTTTTCTCAATCTTTTGACAGACATCTGAATTTTGAGTGTGTGTCTATAATTATTGATGCTCAAAGCTGACACACACACACACACACACACACACACACACACACACCTACACACACACACACACACACACACACACACACAGTGATCTAACAACAGCTTTGTCGAGACCTTTCTGACCTTTCTTCATCTCTGTTTTCAACCATTAGTCTGAGCACAACGACTGAACACCTTAAACAACCATCTTGCCAAGATGACTCATTCCACTCACGGAGTGTGTGTGTGTGTGTGTGTTAGACACTCTCATGGAGTGTGTGTGTGTTAGACACACTCATGGAGTGTGTGTGTGTGTTAGACACTCCATGAGAGTGTGTGTGTGTGTTAGACACTCTCATGGAGTGTGTGTGTGTTAGACACTCCACGAGTGTGACAAACCTCAGGGAAAACGTTTAAAGCAACTCTAAGCTTTTGCTTTGTTTCCAAATGGATTTAATTTGGTCCCGAGTACAAAGAATCGAACCACTCTTGAGGACAAATATTTGACAGTAGTAGTTTTCAGTTACTCAGGATGTGTGAGCGTTTTATTCCGAGGGATGTTACGGCTGTCGGCAAACAAAACTGATACAAAGTGAGAAGTTTATGGGGTTTCAATGGCCGGAGTAAAAACGACCCCAAGGATGAAATCAGTATTATGAAAACGATATGAACAGATCGACCAAATAAAACTTTTCATACCGTGGAGGTGAAGTTGCGCGCTGTGCCCCTGCAGCACTTTGCTCCGTTTGTTGTTGGTCCTTGTTCTCTGTCCTGTCCATCTGAATGAAAAACAACAGAGTCACTTCCACCCGTCAGGTTCTGAAGAAAATGCGCCTTCTTTCCTGCTTGCATGGAAAAGCTTAGCTTAGACTTACAGTGTCACAAATTACTGCCAGAAATGTCCTGTGTAAATCTGTCACAGAAAAATACATTGAATGGTGAGCAGGTGTTCATACCGTAATGTTTGAAAGAACAAATAATGGGGGGGGCTAAACAACCTCCTTTTTGTTTCTTATTTTTACGGTTCGGGGAGTGTCTGTGTGACATGGTGAGTATCCCAATCGTTGTCCATGCCAGCAGGATATAATATCACTTGATCGAGCCTTTTCTAACTTTCCACACTACAAAATAAGTCATAAAAGTAGGTATAATTCGTGCTGATATCATATCAGATCGATATGGCCCATACCTAAGGCTGCAAAATCAGTATCGTATCAGTTTCATTTTCTTTCCATGAGTCCATACAACATCAGAGGCCACTGCAAGAATTGGAATGATTGTGCACTCGATTGTAAACAGCAGTAAATTACGCAGTCGTATGATGTCATGCCACAAAGTCAACCATCTCATATGTAATCAGTGTGATTTATGTCTTCGTCCCGTCCCGTCTCTCTTGTCTTTTCCTCCAGGTGAGTCAAACAATTGCGATTTTTACTTTTGGTTTCGTTTACGATTGCGGAACACTGAGCCAACAGCCGGTTTTCAACACAGGGAGGGAAAACACCCGATCTAATTTGCACACACCTTCTCCCCTCGGGCACGGTTTCTTTCTTATCATCGCGTTCTAAGTTTTGTTCCTTGAGAACCGTGCACTTGTCATTCCCTTTAAAATTAGGGACATCGAAATATAATTTCTTATCAAAAGGCGTTGTCATTCGTTCCCAAGACACCAAGTCAGTGGGTTCAATTGAGGTGGAGCAATTTTCATTGACACAATATTTACTGAGGTTGTAAGTTGGCGAGGCCTCAAATATTTTGCCTGAAGCTTCAAAGGCTGAGTCTTATCTAAGAGAGACGGATATATAAAAGATGTCATTGGAGTTAAGTCCTGACCACACACACCAAATTTCCTGTGGATAGCTCAATGGAATATCATGAGATGATGCTTGGTTTATTCGACAGGTTAGCACCCGCTTTACTCGCCCGCAGGTAAAAGAGCGCAGCCTGAATAAGCACAAGTGCCGTGTTGGCAGGTGCATAAGTAAGACGTGTCGTATCGTGTGAAAACCTGTGATAAAAAAGTTTACACTGAATGCTAAGGTGTGGAAAACTACACTTACCTCTACGTTGGGCGGCGTGACTTCCAGTCGCTGTGTCCGCGTTGATGTGGAAGGTAGATTCAGAATTGCCGCGTTTCTGTCTTTCAGACATGGCGTCACTTCCTGACACGTGTTCGTCAATCGTGGGAGCATCGATGATGGCGCTGTTTGTGCACCTTTTCCTTTATTTCGCTGCTGATAGCGGAAGAAGCTGTGCAACCCAAACTTTTTATATGACACGTACACACACGCACACACAGACACAGATAAAAACCTTAAACAAGTGATTAAAATAATAGAGTAAAATATGATAAGAAAGGGAAGAGAAAGACCAGACAAATACATTTTAAGAAATCAATTTAAAAAATAGATGAATAAATGAAATGAATCATTTGAAAAGCTGATCAAAAGGAATAATAAAGAAAAGAAAAGGGTCAAAAATAACTAGAAAGAATGAAGAAATCAGTAAAAACTAAAAAAGAACTTTTTCTTCACTGTAATTCTCGACTAATCAACAGCGTAGTTCTTCTGTGCCTCAACTTTTACACCTCCTGTGTTCCTGCTGCCACCTAGTGTTCACACCGACAGTGTGTTGAGCCTCTTGTTAAAAACACCAGCAGTGTCTGCGGCCCTGAGCTTCTCCGGCAGGCTGTTCCACAATCGGGGGCCACGATAACTGACAGCCGTCTCTGTGTTTTAGCTCTAACTTTTGGTACATTGGAAAGGACCTCAGGGTGA
>CAESWR010001378.1:47904-60994 GCA_903171835.1 Mullus surmuletus
AAAGTGATAATGTAGCCAAGCTTTACTCAGACAATCATGAGTCAAGGTATGAAATCTGTTAACCATAATTAGCTTTTTGTAAAGCAAAAGCAATCCAAAGCACATCCATGTAAAGAAAAAAAGGCAAAGCACATTTATGAGCTTATCATAATAAAGGCGCGCGGTGGCATTCATATTCAGAGGCGGTTTCGACATTGAAATAGTGTCATCCTGAATGCATGGAAGCAGAAAAGATTGCGGCGATTGTTGAACAGCCGTTATAATTATGCTGGCGTCACAAAACACAATGCATGAGAACACATTTCTATAATGATTTTTTTGTTTTACCCGTATTGATTTGCCTCGTTCCCCAGTTTTATCCATATTCATCTGAGTCTCACTGCATGCATGTGTTGGAACAATCAAAGCAAATATAGAGAGTCTCGCATTAGCGTGAAATGAAGAGCAGCAGAATAACACGCAGCGCTATCAACATTATGACTTTTCCCCTTTTGTTTGCTTTTATATCTGTTGACAGAAAGCAAAAAGCTAAAAACCATATTAGCTGCCTTGACAGACTAGAGTATCATCATTACAATATCAGGATAAATGAGCTTTACTGTGCATGTAAAGTTGGTGGGGGGGGGGTGGTATTTAGCACACACGTTCTTCCCTCGGAGCGATTTGTTGTTTCTATGGTGATAAAGATTTTTGCCCAGTCGAATGCACACCTGAATGTGCAGGGCTGTTTAATAGAAACAACCTGTTTGAATGGAATTCACACCGTGTCATTGGTTATTTCGCACCGTGAACATCCAATTTCAAAATGATCTGTTGACAAATTGACCGAACAAACCCAACTAACAAAACCACTCCAACTCGGAGAGATTAGCTCCAAACGTTGTCAAAGAAAGTGTGCTGGGAAATTCACGGTTGTGGGTCGACTTCCGGGTGACCGAGGTTGTTCAAATGCTCGCGATTAAGCTTTTTTTGAAAACAAAGGAGCCTCAGTCACTTTCAGCGTCACAAAGCAGGCGACCCCAAACACAAGCGGAGCTCATTTACACTTTCCATAAAAGGTGTGCGTGACGACTGACTGCCTGACCTGAATTCGCCGCTTGGTGCCCCCAGCTGTGCTGCGGGCGGAACGGTGGGGGGAATAAAGAAGGAAAAACTGTCTGTGAGCCAAAAAGTGGAGTCCACAATCATGTTGCTTTTTCAATAGAGAAATCACTGAAAAGTCACAAGGTAGTTCAGGCCGGAGCGCATGAGAATATTGGATTGGAGTGCATGAATTGGATTTCGGCTTGTTTGATGGATTGCGCCGTGCTAATGTTGGTATAGTGTTTGTTTATTTGTTTGTTTGGCTCCGCGAGTCGAGTGTTTGGTGATGGCTATTGACTGTACGACGCGCGTTTGTGTTATTCAACAGTTACAATTTGCAGATGGCTTTTTCCAACACATTCTATCTCATGAGAAGAGCGTGATTTTTGGCTCTAAAACCGTTTTTACACGCTGCTTCAGGCTCTGACGTGCGGTTGTGCGGCAGATCGGTCGATGAAAAACAAAACATGTATTTATTTTTAATATTCAACAAACCTCTCGTTCTGTTGGTTTGCGGAATCACGTTGGGGTTAAATCAGTCTAAACCAATCTCGTCCCGTGTTGCCTACTCCTCAGTATGGAAAATAGCAATTGGCTGCGGTAAAAGTTGCTCAAAGTCGCTAGATGACGTCATCGCCTGAGTTACATAAATGGCAATTTGCATGTAATTGTAATAAATGCTGTATGAGAGGAATAATGTCATGGGAGAGACAAACGGTGAGTAAATAACAACCTAAATATGTTTGGATCGACAAATGAACTTATTTCTTTTGAGTCTTGATTGTATGTTTTTTTTATTTTGCCAATGCTAGATGTTTAGCTCATTTAGCTCAGTAAGTGACTTTTTGAGTCAAATGCAGTAATTTATTAAGCGTGGTTTCAAGAAAGGCGCTATATAAATTCAAGTTATATTATTTATTTTATTAAATAGAATGTTAATATGCTTTCTCCAAAAGTCACCAATTGTCGATAGTCAGGTTTGACAAAGTCGCCAAGAGGGTTTGAAAAGTCGCTAGATTTAACGTGAAAGTCCCAGGTTGGCAAAGCTGATCTCATCCTGGGTTAAAAAGGAAATATGTCGATTAAAATGTGGGTTGTAAATACTACATATCTGATTAAAATAGACATTAATGCTCACAAATTAGTACGTGCTCCGGATGCTGCTATTTACAATCAACACGGTTGCTACGACTTTGCTCGTGGCGAAGACGCAGTTCAAAGCTAAAAGCACACAAACAACCTGCGAGAGCGTCACGTCAGCATCCGTTCAGAGCCCTCGTCCCCCGTCAAACGGCCGACGCCTCGCTGTGCGCGCACACGTCAAACGCGACCCTCCTCTCCTCAAATCGAATCGACGGCCGCGGCTGCCAATTATCCTGACGTCTCAAGGCTAAGATGACCTCCCGCGTCCTTCCTCTCGACAGCCTCCGCGTGAGGATAACAAGCCTTGTTATCCTTTCGTCCTTTATCTTTTCGCATTCAGGTGCTTGTGGAGTTAAGTTGAGAAACATCGTTAGCGGAAGGTTTCAGAGGGGAGATGCTTGAAGTTTAAGCACTGTTACCACTTAAAATTTGGCCCAGAACAGTAGGGAGAGAGTTGTCGCAGACTTGAGGAGAGGGAAAAATTGGCAGACTGCTATTAAATGGATTCGTCACCCTAATATTTCTCTCCTCAATACAGCCTGTGTATGTGATTCCATTATTACTGAAAATATAACCTTTTTTGGGGGGTGTTTTTGCACTCCAAACCGCCATAAAGTCTGCAAGAAGAAGCTGGTGTTTGCATAAAAAAAATCTCTTCAGTACACTCCCTGACACTCAACATCTGGGAAGGTCCTTTATTGCACTTTTATGCAAATGGATAACGCGCAATGATCTCGCCATAATCTTAATGGATCTGCGCTGCTGATAGAGCAGTTTCATTAAGGCTTTAAAGACGCTTCCGTGTCAGCTGGACAGCCGGGGGAAAAGAACAACGCTATTATAGACAAACGGCAAAAGGCAAAATCATAAATCCTGTTGCGAGAGTGATGGATGAGGAGCGGCAGACGCGGGCGACTCGGACAAACACAACGGGGCCCCGTGTATCTAGAAAGATCTCTCAGATAAACAATTAGATCTAATATTTGTCAAGCTCGCACCATGATTAGAAAGCACGTTTTTCACGGGCATTGGTGATATTTCGCAACTGGACTTCGCAACTGGAGACAGACACTGAGCAGCTGCCAATACATATGATGCGCATCGGCCGATTTGGAATGCGTCGATGTTTAGGTTTGGCTGAAAGGCAGAAAAGTTGATGGTTTAGCTTTAGCTACAATGAAACAATATTCACACCAAATATTCACACCGAATACGCACGAACACCTCATTTCGCATGTTTGAATGCCAAAATTGCACGTGTTTACTCTTGCAACGCTTGTGCCCTCTGACCGTATTACGCATCTATTCATTCGTTTACATTGTTTCCATTTGTGTTAGTGTGTGAACGCCAATTGTGCTCATTCATCTAAAACCTGTTACATACAATCCAGATATAGATACCTCGACACTTTAATCGTTTCACGTTAGCATCTCTATTTTCTTTGTGATGTATTAATCATGTTTGATGGAGTTTGCTTTGAAAAACATGAATTGCCTTGTTGTTAATTGATGCGGTTGGAATGAAACAGAAAATGGAATTGGGTAAGATGTGATTTTCAGGGACTTAATATTTTAGTGTGACTTTAATGAAAAGGTGGATCTTGGAGTGAAAAACCACCCAAAGAAATGATGAAAACGTACAAATCATTTTGCCACGCACACTCAACAATGCAACTGTGCAATGAGTGTGACTTGCGACATACTTCCTCGGCTGCTGTGTGGAACACATTTTACCCTTTTTTGTGCATATTTGATTCTCTCCTTTCATCTTCTTCACACACAATGATGAAGATGATGGGGTTTTTTTTTCCTCTCGCGCATTTTGCTCCTCTTTCTGCCTCACACGACAAGCGAATGTAGGGAAAATAGAACAGCTTCGTTGTCCTCAGTGTCTCCCACACACTGAGTAATTGTCAGAGTCCGGCTTCATCTCGTCTAAAGTCTCAGCGTTTATTGCCGGCCCTCAACACGTCGCCGGATATCAGAGGAAAAACGGAGAGTTCTCTGGAGGTGAAGGATACTTGTTGAAAACCTCAGATGATCACATTTTTCTGGCGTATTGAGTCACATCTATTGAATCCGGCTCCGGCGACTTTATCGAATCCATCCAGATATGTTAAAAAGCCCTGAAAATGTGGAAGGGGGTTTAGGGGGGGTAGGGTGCCAGAGGGAGGAGGAGAAATCTACCACAGATTAAATCAAATTGCAGACCTTCACAGCGGCACCGAGCACCTCACTTTGCAACAGCGCAGCTCGAGAAAAGTGCGATTTTATGATCCTTGTCTCTGTTGAGTTCCGGCGGCGAGCCAAGCATGTTTATGAATGCCAAAATCTAACTGGAAGAAAAAGGAAGTCAGAGAGCTGAAAGTGATAAAGAACAGCTGTGGCACCGCGGTGGAAATCGACGGAATTTTGACCATCATTGGCGCTCTGTCAAAGAGATCCATGCTGGGATTCTGCGGAAAATTAAAGACCCTTTCAGAGCATCAGTTTGAGCTTTAAACGGCAACAGTGGGACAGCTTTTTTTTTTTCTACACATGGACTTCAGTTTTGCAAAGGAACAATACGTTAGTGATGGATTTTTAACACTAAAGAGCGCACAATTTGGGTAATTTATTGCGTAATAAAAGCATCAAGTCTTAATAGTGGTGGTTATTTTAGAATGAATCCTTTTGAAAGGAAGTGAATCTGTACCACACATTCTTGGCAATACATTTCCAGGGACAAAAAAACCCAAAACCTTCAGTGTCCCATTTAATATTGTAAATTGTTTTATAGATAACGTGGGTGGTTAATTCAGGTTTGCACCGCTGCAAATTGAAAGCTCAAAAAACCGTCAGTGAATTGCACGAGTGTGCAAAAGAAAGAGAACTTCTTTTTTTCTCCCTGCCTTCAAGAATGGTTTCCAGACCTACTTTAGGACACAATAAAAGGGGGAAAGGGCTCTCCTGCTGATTCACCTTCCTGCGTAATCACCGGCGATTCAGGCGAAACGAGGCGTCCCAAAAGGAAACCGATGCCTGAGATATCAGGTGGGCAGCCGCTTAAAACGCTCCAGTTCCAAGGCTCATTGGAATGGCACCGCCGCTGTTGCGTCTCATTACAGACATATCCGAATGTCCTTCCACGCACACTGCAAACTCATCGAGTATCATCGCTTTGTTAAAAAACAAACAGATAAGAGCCCATCATCCGCATGCATGCAGGACTGTTCAAGTGGGCGGCGGAGAGGTCAAGCACCACTTTGCATGAGAGACAGTCCCATACTCAACTTCCAATCTCATATTTGCTACTATTTGTTTTTCATGTACAATTAAAAGCTGCCACGTAGGATATTTTAGCAGTAGATGTTGCTGTGAGAACCAGAATTTCAGACCAAAACGATCGGGGCCGACCTCTCAACTTGCTGTTTAGCTTTAACATTAGCGGCTGCTAGGGCTCTTCATGCTTTGCTTGAGCCTTAGCAGCTGGTAGGGCTCTCAATGTTTTTGCTTTAGCGGGTAGTAGGGTTCTCAATGCTTTAGCTTTAGTCTTAGCCGCTCGTATGGCTCTCCTGCATGAATTGTACCATTCCCAGATAGCAAAACATAACTGGACCGGACATTGGCCAAATGGCCCAGGTCGGTAAAACTGATCTGCCCCAGTATCGTTTTGCACAATGGGCCAGATCTGGTATGGACTCGTTTGCCAGATCTCCAACAGTTCTGTGCCAGAACTGGTCCAGAACAGCGAAAATCAAGTGTTTTGATGTTACTCAGAAAATATACTCTGGTACAAATCTGGACTACATCCGGCTCAGCTCTTGATCAAAGCAGTTCTCCATATCAAAAATGAATGTTCTATTTTATTAGTATACTAATTTCGTTTGTCTCATGAGAGCAATAATGACAATCCCTTTTTAAAGTTCTATTTATTGAAGTGCCATTTGAACAGTGCACCATATCAAACTGCAAACAGAGCCCAAAAAAATAGACAACAACAACAATTAGCAGCTGGTAGCGCTCTGAGGTTTAGCTTTAGTGGCTGGTAAGGCTCTCTGTGCTTTAGCTTTAGCATTAGCTGCTAGTGGAACTCTCCGTGCCCGACCAATGTTGATTCTCTGCTTCAGTCTCTCCTTATTACAACTTTGTTAGGTAATGGAATGTGTCTTCAAGGTTTGCAACAGACTTCGGAGAGTCTCAGTCCATCAAACTCCAAGATACACTGCGCTATGCAGTCCTTGCATCGGCTCCACTCCCGGATCCTCTAGTGTTTTCTTTCATGCACCACGCTCAGGTTTACATATTAGCGGAGGGGCTCCAAACAACAACACAACAAGAAAGCTCAGATATCAGCAAACACTGAGGGAGTTTGACTGCAGTCGGCGCTCAGGACGCCATGACTCTGCACTTTTATGCAGCTAATAGTTGTTTAATGCTACCAGTCAACCATACGTCATGTAAATCATCCACATTTGAGGACCGGTGTTGTTTCATTTTCAGGAGAACCTGCAGCTGCAGCGTTGGAAGCAAAGGGCCACTGAGCAGGCATCCGTGTCTGATGAGTTTGGAATGAGCGCGCCGTGATGCAAATGCAATCCAGTAACCGAGCTGGAACAGCGGAGCGTTGATATGACTCCGGTCTTAGTCTTGCGCTTTTGCTTTCAGCTCCATTAAACCTATGATTGGTCTCATTAAGTTATAGTGTTCTCGAGATTTGCTTGTTTGGACACCGCAATGGTTTGGGGAATTTTTCTAAGTGGCCCGTAATGAGGCACCGATGAGACTTGCACCTTTGGCTTCATTTCATGGCGCTTCCACTCGGCAAAGGGTCACACATAAAGAGCAAGCGAGCGGGTGTGGCACCCTCCGCCATTGTGCGTGCGTGCCACCCAAGCCCACTTTTACACCCATTTATTTTCAACACGACTTGTTTGAGGCTCCGTGGGCGATTGCATAGATTTGTTTTCCTCACAGCTGTCACCTCACATCTACCGGCAATTGCCACTATTGATTTCTCAGGAGGGCTCATCCCTGCCTGTCCTATCGGGACCCTTTTGGTTTTAATAATTGAAGGCGGTGGGATTGAGTTCTACCCGGGACTAATAATCACGGTTTGTTTATTTCAATCAGACATTGTCAAAAAAACAAAGAAAAACACAAACTCATTTAAGATGATTGTTGTTTTTCACATTAGTCACTAATCCCTCCATTTTTTTTGGAAGACCTTCACTTTAAGAAGCCTTTACGCTGCATAATTTTCCTTTTAAACACTTTCCAAATCACTTTTAGTTCTTTTTGACCTAGTTCTTAGTTGTGCTTTGTGGAATTTCTGCCCGCAATGCACAGAATTAAGATCAAGGTTCCCTCGTCGGCTCCCTAATGTTCTTATCTTATTACAGATACAAGCCTTTAAATGTAAATCTAAAATATAAATCATTCCTGTCAGTAAGGACTGGCTTCTGCCGCCGTTTCACACCAAATTTGCCCTGTGGTTTTGTGAATTGCATTAATAAGGCGGGAGCAGCAGAGAGGAAAAATATTTGATTTGCATCAGCGGTGGGTTAATACGGCTCCGCTGCAGCGAGAGCAAACAAAAACCAGGCAGGCTTCTTTCAATTTGTAATCATTTACCGCGCTTCCGTATGTAGGTTATTTGAAAGGGAGACGGCGCCACAGAGAGACGTAATTACAGAATCTGTGTATGTTGCAGCTGCGGAAGGGCTGCATTAAAGCCTGGCGTTGTGTTACGCGCCGTATGCAGCAAACATGAAAGCGTTTGTGGACGCAGTGAGGGGAGATCGGACGCTCGCCAAAAGACAAGCTCCTAATTGAATGTTGAAGATGAGTTCAATTATCGCTGCCGATCAATAGATATGGTGGAAAAATGCAAAAGTCAACTTTATCAGACGGCATTTTTTTCATTCTTCTACAAGAGGAGACGCTAGGAATGTGTCTGCTGACCTCAACTCAAACACATTAGAATCAACTTTTGATTTTTCGCTTTTCATATCTTTGCTTTCCGGAGGTGAGTTAATGACGAAGATGACTTTTCCGATGATTCGATCATTAGCAAATGTGTTGGAATATATCTGCCTCCGCTAATGGTCGGACCTTTCCTTAAATGCATATGCATGAGGCAGATCTGTGCACGGTGCACACAAAGTGTTCCTCAGTCGTGAGGCCAACTGCTCTTGCAGGCTGGTGTGTCTGTTTGATAAATAACACACAGATGGAGCAGAATGCTCAAACGAGGCACAACAGGCTTCGTGCATCTGTTTCATGTTGAGCAAAAAAAAAAAGGTAACCATTCCTAGCTGCAGTTCGGCTACTTGCAGAGCCTTTAAGGGTACTTCGGGTCATGGCTGCGTTTCGAGGCCCGAGATTGCACCTGTGAGAGAGTGATTTGAAATATGGAGAAAGAATGAGGGAGGCGGCTTCAAACCTGCGTGGCGTTCCAGTGAGCGAGTCGAGTGAGTGAGGCGCCTTTCCACCTTTCAAAACTCACTGTTTTCCCGCAGAAGTGGCGGAGCTTGATGGGTGTGCGACCGCCGAGCAGCTGCGAGCGCCCTGTGCTCAAAAGGTCACATCGGTGTGCAAGAAACACAAATGCTCCATCACACAGAGGAAGGCTTGGTGTGTGTGTGTAGTTCACTGGCAGTGTCTTTGAGAGAGGAAGGAGGGGCTCAGTAACGAGTGCAGTTTCACAATGTGATGAGCTCTTATCCATTTTATAAATCTGTGGCAGACAATATTGATGTTTAGACAAATTAATTAATACGCTGACAAACACCGATCGATCGCAAACAACATCTGATATGCAAACTCCAAAACCGGTCGCGGCGGCATGTCCCGCCTGAGAAAGCCGAGGGCGGAATGTGCCAAATTAATGTTGACATGGAGCAGATTTTTTTGTGCCAGCCAAAAAAAGAAATAATAGAGTCTACAGTGAGTGATTATTTAAACAATCAAGGAAGCAAGATATGATACAGTAGATCTTCCATCTCTCCTCTTTCAAGAAAGTGATGCCTCGAAAAACAATGACCACATTCAGATGCAGTCAATATTGGGTTTAAGGGCCATATTCCGGGTACTGAAACATTGGGAATAATCCTTTAACATGCGTGAGCAAACAGGGTTATTCCATCCTCCTCACTCCAAATGTGTGGCGTGATGCCGGTCTTGCGTTTTAATATGTTTACAAGTAGTTCCTTGACTCCAAAGACCAAGATTCCTTGCCAATAAAACATGCGGAGAACACTAATTCATGTTCCTTTTGATGGGGAGATCCCCATCGGCGTGTACATGATCAAATATTCAGATTAGAAAAAGAGTAACCCAGGAGGAGTATTCAGGTTTTTAAAAAAACTGTTATTCAATGGGTTATTGGCGTTTAAATGGCCGCAAATGGGTTATTGCTAATTTTTCGCTTAGAAAAGGCTTATTTGACTGCATGTAAATGTAGCCTGTGTTCTGATTTGTCAAATGAGCAAAACCACAGCCAGCTCATCGCGGCTTCAGGCAATCGGTAGAATATTAGCACTAACACAGATGATTAAAAGGTTTCTACCTGCTAAAAGTGACCCGTGATTTCTTCTCGTTTCTGGAAATATCTCACCTCTCCTCAGCGGCTTCACTCCTCCATCCTGGAAATCCTTGACATCCTTTTTATAAGGTTACGCGGGAGCCTCGCTCACCTCTATATTTAGCTGATTCTATAATGATAAATCTGAGGGGCTGACGGAAACCAATTACGTAAACATCGCATTTTCCCGGCTGCCGTAATCTCCGCAGTCATTTCTCCAGCTGTGTGGACATAAGCTCTCGCCACTGATAAATAAAGACTCCGAGCTCCCGGTGCCGACAATCTTCCGAGACAGTGGAAGAGGATCATACGGTCTTCAGCAACATTAACTTCAAGTCCACTCAGCTGACATTTGTCACTATATTTAAACCACTCCACCGCCGCCATTCCTTGTTTACCACTGATGGCCACAAACAGTCCCAGCAGCCGTCTAACCAGCTCAGAAGGACAGGAGGTTCTTTGATGATTACTTTAGGAGCGACTACAATGAAAACAACATCTTAGGGGGAGGACAAAAAGAAACTGCGCTGCGGAGATTGACAGGTGTGTGTTTGTGTCAGCGTGAGAACAAACATCCACGCGGAGGGGGGGGGGGGGTTGTACAGGGGGCCGACAAATTGCAAACCAGTGAGAGTCTGGAGTGACAGTACAGCTATTTGCTGGTGCACTTGCCTGAAAACACAAAGAATATATGAGAGGGCCTTCTTTTCATACGGGTAATTTGCCTGAAAACACAACTTACTTGGATATCATTTTGATATATTCGGTCTTGTGCACAATCACTACCACTTCACTTTATTTTTGTGTAAACACGGCGAGTACACATTCTGAGAAGTGTTTATTTCCCAAGTCTGAAAGTCGTCAAACAAAGTATTCACAATATTTTTTCACTACATATGCAATATAATCCCAATATATTCAATCAAGTGCGCACCAGTACATCTTCTCTGCATTGAAGCGTGTGTTTGTGCGTGTTTGTGTGTGTGCAACCAAACATTAGCCAGCTGCAAACTGAAAACATTCCCAAGTCATCAGTGTGCTTTCGCAGCTGGGCAAGTGAAATAAAAAGTATACATTCCCGGCATTGTGTACATCTTCTCTGCGTCAAAACTTTATTTGTGTATAAACTGAAAGCACCTCGAAAAGTAACCAGATGCAAACTGACAACATTCAGCTGGGAAAGCTTCATTGAATTTCCCAGCAATGCTTATTTCTCAAGTCTGAAAGTCGTCAAACAAATACTTAACAATAATATTTCCTGCAGAACAATATGCGATATATAACCATTCTTATATTCAATCAAGTACATACTTGTACAACTTCCCTGCGCCACAACTTTGTGTTTACACTGAAAGCACCTTGAAAAGTGACCAGATGCAAATTGAAAACATTGCAGTGCTTTTTGCCCAGTGCTTGCTCTTGGTGGGATTTGTTGGGTCTTTGCATCATAAATGCACCTGTTATGTGTGTTATGGCACTAAATACACTATGTGTGTGTGTGTGTACATCAATGTAAATAATAAAAATTATTTGTAGAGCACTTTTCAAAACCATGTTACAAAGTGCTTTACATGGACATATACAAGCACTTTGTAACCTTGCTTTGATAAGTACTTTACGAATAAATATTTTTTATTATTATTATTATTATTATTGTTATTAGTAGTAGTAGCAGTAGTTAAAATGTATACATTCTCAAATCATAAAACAAATACTCTCATCATTTTGACTACATTCCAATCAGCAATATATAATTGCAGTATATTAAATCAAGTGTGCTCCCGAACAAAAATTGAAACTTTTTCTGTACAAACACTGCAAGCGTTCGAAAAAGTTGTTTTTATGTGCATTTGTCATCGGGCAGTTTAATAAAGTGTACATGATCTGCAAGTATAATGTCAATATCTTGGATCGAGGTCACACCAGAAACAACTTCTCTGCATTGAAACTCTCTGTCTAAACAGTCTGCATTCGCAGCTGGGCAAAAAATTCTGAAAGAAAAAAGAAAACAAAATCTGAAAGCCGTCAAACAAGTATTCACAATATTTTTTTACTGCAGTTCAATATGCAATATACTGTATATATATCAAATTAAATCACTACCAGTACAACTTTGAAACTGCCAAAAAGTTATGTGTGCATTTGTCAACAGGCATTTTGATATGATCTGCAAGTCCATTATATTGGATCAAGTGCGCACCAGTACAACATTGATTTCTCTTCTATAAACACCACAAGCACCTGAAAACCAACCAACTGCCAACTGAGAACATTCCCAAATGTTTATCTCTCGATGCTATGGAGGGAAAGTTTCCAACCAACATCGCTGTTTGAGTGTTAAACAAAACACTCGAGCAAATGAGTTTGTCACAAAGCATAGATCTACTCATCAGTCGACAGCCGCAGGTAATTACATCGCTACGCAGCTTCAGAACTTTCAGTGTTATTTAACTCTTTGTAGGATCCAAGTGGCGAGTGTGTGAGAGAGTTGTTTGGGGGGCGAGTGGGTGAAATCACTCTTCAGTTTTTTTTTTGTTTTGTTTTTTTTCAAGTGTCAGAAAGGAGCCATGGAGCCGTAAGTGCGCGCGGCGGTGAAGGTGTAAATGGATGTTGGCCTCCTTTCAGTCGAGATGAATACTCTGATAATGCCTTTCTCCCACTCCCGCTTTTCCCCCCACGTCTGCCGTGATGTCATCCGCCGCTCGTCAATGAAATCTGGGCGTCCGCTAAAAGCTCTTTGTCAGCTGCTCTGATGAAGCGACGCGTCCGTGTTTGTCAGAGCCGCATTGTCGACATTGTCGTTCTTTTACAGATATTTCTCACATGTCGCTCCGCCAGAGTTACTCAGCCGAGTGTTTACAGGAATTTGTCTGGATAATAAAACTGAAGGCAGAGATTTTTTTTTTGGGCCAGTGTTATAAAAACTTTATATTTCCATTCCATTCCATTCTAATATTGATATCAGTTATCAGTCCCAAAAAATAGAGTATCGGATTATATCAGCCTGCATCTAAAACCTCCGATTTAAGGTATTATGGTTATTTTTCAGGGTCTTCTAATTTATTTTAATTTATTTTATTCAATTGTTGAATATTCTTATGTTTAAGGTTAAAATGTACAGTATGTAAGCCATGGGTTAATAATAAATGGGTCAGTTTTTCTCTCCTGTTGCTGACTATTGTTCTCTGTTTGAGTAATATCACTTGATCAAGCCTTTTCCAACATTCCATACTACAAAATAAGTCATACAAGTGTGTATGATTTGTGCTGATATCGGATCGATATCGGTATCGGCCAACA
>CAESWR010001378.1:64419-77826 GCA_903171835.1 Mullus surmuletus
AGGAGAGGTGAAAAAAAAAAGTACAATTTAGTGGTTTACTCAGATGAAAAGGGAGCCCAGACAAAGTTCACCCTATTTACATAAAGGGCTGCTGCGAAAATAAGACCCGCCGCTGGAAAATGTGCTTTAAAAAAAAAGAATTGGAAAAAGAGTGCTTTCATGCTGCTGGGGACGGTGTTTATAGGTGTTTTCGGAAAATATTCATTACTCTGATGGAGTCCTCAACGTTCTCCAACTAAATCCACGCCGACTTATCTCAAACTCTGTCACTGCGGCGGTTTAATCGTCCACGTTCCTCCCTCGCTGGTAGGCCTGAACAATCAGACGTTATAAAACCGCGATCTCGATTCACCCCTCTGCGAGATTTAATATTTTAATGACTTTGTTTCTTAAGTAATTTTACGAGCCGAATGCATGACACTACTTTCTTCCGTGAGTCGCCGGTGTCAATTGATCGGCCAACGACAATGTGGCTTTCAGTCATGTTTCACTCCATCAGCCAAAATTTTAACCCTTTCACACTCTCACCCGCCACACCTGGTATTTCTCACGCGTGAAAATCTATCATCCAACGCCCACCGAGTTACACCGCTTACACGCAGTGGAACGAGTAGCTAAACATGTTCCAGACATTCAAAGAATAACACCTCTACACAGTAGCAGAAAATAGCACTGCTGTATCCGGGTGAGATCCGTCTAGCTGCACTGACAAAGCATTTTGCTCCAAAAAACAATACGCGTTCAAAAGAGTAATCCATTGGTATCACAAATTCACAAAAGTCCGACCTCTCAATCACCCGGTACTATTTCCCCTCCCTTCGTATCACTGCGCGCACCTTTCCATCAGCTGAGGGAGGAAGGAGGTGGAAGGAGACGGCTGCGACGCGTGAGAAGACGCATCGCAGCCGTCTAGTTCTGAGCATGTTAACGCCGCGAAACAGCTGTCGATGCAATTGGTTTACTCCTTTGTTTTTTGGAGCAAAACACTTTATTCGCTGCAACTAGACTGAACTACTTTCTGCAACACCAAAACCAGGCGGGAACTCCGCCCACGGGACGCAGTGGGGGAAAAGTCACTGCTGATGCACGACACTGATGGTGAGGATCTCATACAACTTCATGTCAAAAAATCCGAACTATCCCTTTAACACACCTCAGACCACAGCATCCTCGTACAGGATAATCTTATAAAACAGAGAATAATCCGGGGTTTGCCGTCTTTGGTCGGGAAAAGGGGGAAAGTCGGGACAAAAACAGCAGGATGATCTTTACGTGTGCAGAAATCAAACCGCCTTTTTTACGACACATTCTGCTACGTTTTGGGTGCTTTTGCGGTCGAAGCCTCTCTGCAGAATGTTGGAGTGTTTGTCGGTGATGGCTTCTTCTCCCTTTTTTCTCGCGGTTGTTGTTGTTTTGTTTTAAATCGGAGCCGCCAGATGACCACTCGATGAGCCCACCGCCGCCGCCACCTACGGCTCTCTTTTATCCCCTCCCACCCATCAAACGATGCTTCATCTCCGCGCAAACGGGGCGCGCAACGGGATGAGTCAGTGGTGCGACAGGCTTCTAGAGAGGCAGAGGCAAAAAGATATATTCATTTTTTTTCTCTTTTTACTCAGCAAAGGAACTAGAATGTTTATGCATTTCTGCGTGGTAAAAAAGCCTCACGCATCAAAGTTGGCGCCGCAGCGTGAGAGCCGGCGCTGTGCCGAGTCTGGCCGTAATGTATATCATGAAATGCTGATTTGACTCTACACTGAAAGGGGGGGGGAAATAAAGTTAAGCCTCACAATGCCTGAGGTCATTTCAATTGAAAATGGCTTTCTGGAGCCGGGCGAGGAAGTGCTTAAATGATAATGATGAGTCGAACATGTGATCCGCGTTCCAACATGCGGCGCTCTGCGGGCGCAGCAGCCCTTGACTTCCACTAATATCCTGCTCGCCTTCCATAACGTCCGCGGCATTTGAAAAAAAAAAAGAAAAAAAAAGACGCTCTTCTTATAGGGGGATTCACACCACAAACATGCAGTTGGATTAATTGGAACCTCTACATTGCCTTTAGGTGTGAAAGTGTGTGTGAATGGTTTTCCATCGCCGTGGTTGCTGCCCATTAAAAGCCCCCCTCGCTCCTCCTCCTCCTGTTCCCTGTGAATCCGGTTTTCATTTCCACTCAATTTTCGATGCTGTTAAAACATAAACAAAGTCTACTGACCAACTCAATTCAGCGTGTTAGCATGGCTGTCTTAAATGAGGACGATAAAGTGGCACTGCTTAATACACAGCGATTCTGACGCGGTCAAAATTAAATTAAATCATAGCTGCAATATAGCTATAACATGCGCACGAAATACTACTTTGTGTGCAGGTAGTAGGTATAATGTGTGCACGAAATACTAATGAATTACATGAAGTCGGCTTGAGTAAGTCAGGTCACTCACCTTAAGGACATCGTGTATGAACAGGGCTCCGTACGTAGGGTATTACAGCGAAGGTGAGCTCCATTTGCTTACCCAGCTGTCCAGGGACGATATTAACAATTGATTAGTATTCCGTGCGCACATTATACCTACTTTGTGGCCAACCATTTAGTATTTTGTGAGCACTATACTTATTTCATGGCCACCATATTGCTACAATGTGCACACAAATTAGTATTTCAAGGCCACAAATTTGTATTTTGTGTGCATGTTATCGCTATATTGTGGCCACGATTCAATTTTATATTGACAATGTCATGTCTGGGGCTCCGTAGCAATGCATCAAAATGAATGTTATAAATTATTGACATATATAAGGCTTCAATAAGATCCCAAATAATCCACTTTTTTATACATTTCAAAAGGATCAGCACCTTTTTCACAGTAATGGTCACAATAGATGTTGATGAAAAAAAAATTTAAACTTTGAAAGTGGGAGAAAAATATTCTATTATTACATTTTTCTGGCCCTTTTTAAGGCAGGGAACCGTTTTCGACACCAATGGTGTGTCATATTTCATATGTTTTTAATGGGGGGCGCACGTGGAACAGGGCTTTAGAGGTCCAACAGTGCCTTCATTAAAAAATAAAAATGCAGTGTTGGTGTGAACAAGCAACACTCCCTTTCGATGTAGAAACCTCTGACCTCTGAGTAGGAGCATAAGGTCATGAGGAGTGAGAAGAAGCATAAAGAAAAGCAAACGTTGCCATTAAACTGCATTTAGCCGAGACTCGTGCGGATCCTAAAGGTCACCCTGTTAATTCCACAGTAAGTGAAGAAATGGGTTCTGTGACCTTTGGCTGCCCTGCCGTCGTTGTAAATCCGCCAAGTGCGAAGCTCTGCGAGGACTTACATGCGTGTGTGTGCGTTACAGTTGTGTCATCATTTCATGCGATTGTCGAGTGAGTACACACTTAATGTTCCATTCATGTCGTGAATTAATTAGAGTTATGGAGCTCTGGCCTCGGGGCTGAGATTTCTCTTTAGTCATCAAAATCCACGCAATGAACAAGTTAACATCCATCCAATTTCCTTACTGAAAAGCAGAGGAAAAACAAACAGCGCCAATGGGACTTTAATGAAATACAGCGAGAAATAAAGTGCAGTCGGGGCTTCAAACTAATGACAGTAAAAACGCTACAGCAGTAATCTCAACTAATTCGGTCTCAGTCAGCCAATGCACAAAAGGTTAATAGGCCTTAAAATGCCAACAACAGGGCAAATAAAACTGGATAAAGAAAAAGTCCAAGCTCCGACTTTATTATGTTCCGCCTCTATTAATAGAAGTAAATAAAACTTATCCCAAAATAACTATTTTCTGTACTTGCTTACAGTCTAGCAGGCAGCTAGTCACTCTGATTCCCCTTAATGTCATTTGTTCTGCCCTCTAGACATTCAATTTAATTGTCTGTGCGGGGAGAGGAAGGAAGCAAATCTGTTTTATCAAGAAGTTTTTCCTCATCCCCAAGTAGATCATTGACTTGACTGTTGGTGTCAGAGTCCAAACCGCGCAGGCCGAGACCAAGACTTTCCCCCGAGACCACAGTGGCACCAAGAGCAAGACATCTGAAGGTCGAGACCATTTCCATCGTTATCACAAAACGGAACACAAAGTTTTCTCTCTTAACTCAAATCAATTTGGCTGCAATAAAATAGCCTCTGCGGCATTTCTATCCACGCAGCACAATGCAACAAATCAACAAAGGTATTTTTTTCACTAAAAGATAAGTCGTTTTCGTGACTTACAAAACCTTGAGTCCGTGTTGCTCGGGGCATAAACTTCTATTTCCACTAATTTCAAGTATTTTTTTGTCGATGTACCAACATAAGATGGGGATTTGTCGGGTGAACGCGGCTTCCAAGTTGACTGCAATCAGATGAACACATTTATAAGAAGGCGAAAGCTGCAACTTGGGGGGAATAATCAATCTATCAGTGATTGGAAGTGATTGGTTGTTGTCCAAAGCAACGCACAGTCCAAAAGCCTGGCAATGGTTGATCAATCCAGTCCATGGCCGAGACCAAGACTTTTACCCAAGACAACAGTTGCACCAAGAGCAAGACATCTGAAGGTCGGAACCGAGACGAGACCATTTGAATCAAATATGATCACAAAACAGAGGAGAAAGTTCTCTTTTTTACATTTAAATCAATTTTGCTGCAACAAAAATTGCCTCTGCCGTATTTCTATCTACGCAGCACAATGGACACGTCAACAAACATACGTAAACATTTTTGGAGTCCTGAGTCCTTGAGTCCATGTTGCTCGGTGCATAGGCAGCTATTTCCACTCATTGCAAGCATTTTTTGTAGATGTACCAATATGAGATGTGGATTTGTTCAGTGAATGCAGCACATTTAATGTACAGCAGTTCATGCACAGTATTTGTAAATAGTTTTTGCTATATTTAAAAAAATATATATATCTGCAATACCTTTGTCCTGTCTATGTATTGCTCTTCCTGTGTGTATGTGCTGTTGGGACACTGCAATTTCCCCATTGTTGGGTTATAAAGTATTTTCTTCTCTTCTAATAAGAGGGCAGAGGCTGCAGCTTGGGGGAAATAATCAATTTACCAGCGATTGGAAGTGATTGGTTGTTGTCCAAAGCGAGGCATGGTCTAAAAGCCTGACAGTGGTGGATCAATCCAGTCCACGGCCAAGACAAGACAAGACCTTTAAAAAGTGCTCTTGAGACTGGTTTTGAGACCAAAAGCAGTCCCGAGTACTACAATGGTAACACTATCGACTGCATCCAGGAACACAATAGCTTCTGATCGCTCCTCATTACCAGCTGACACCTGCTAGTCAAAGCACGGCCGGACCGCCTCGCTGCATCAAGCCTTGGGGGCTCGCCATATGTTTGGTCTGGCTTGTAATTCACTCGCACTTTATTTATTTTTTTCCCTGCAGAGAGAGAGTGGCCCTCCAGGCTGAGAGAGTATTGTACAGCATACGGCACAAATGGCTCATTCACAAAAAAGTGCAGTTATAAACGCCGCATGCACAATAGCAGCAGAGGCGAGCGGCACTTGGCAGATACAGAAACTTTGTTGTAAGGACTGGAAATGGACACCTGTGAGCGCCGCCTGCCAGATGAGCAAGGGTTTTTTTTTTTTTTTTTTGAACCCCGCTGCGAAGAGATACAATTTCCGGACCTTCATGCTTGTGCAGACACCGTTATCAGCTCCACTGCTTGATATGCGGTTTAAGGACGTCGCGCTTTGAACGCAAATGTTTAGATCAGTGATGGCTGAAGAGCGCAGATAAGACGACGAGCGCAGCGGCGGATGATGTTCAAAATGTAAGAAAACCGCCGTGATTATAATAATAAGCAATTTACAGAGGCAGGCAGCGTGAGCGCCTCCGTCTCTGTTGATTCATTTTTTGCATTTCACAATAAAAGATTGAACAAACTGCATAACTAAACGCAGTCTGAAGAATAATATGTGCTATTTTTACGCCAGCGTGGCTCAAAAACGAGGATTACGTGAGAGAGAGAGCAATGAATATTGTTTAGATTAATGCCACATGTGTCCTATAATTTCGGTCAGATGCGATTAAAACTATAAGCAGCTGCACACACAAACTTCCAGGAGACAACACAGAGGCAGAGCTCACGGGGAGATCACGGAACATAAGACTGAAAAGCCTCGTTGGCATTAATTAAAGTGCTGTAGCCAAATAGGCCATCTGTTAATGTGAGTTAACAAGTCTGTGGTGGTGGAGTGGCGTTAACACAAGCCTCGGCTCCCGGCGGGCCGCGCTCGCAGAGGCTGAGCCAGATGAGGGTCTGATCACGATGCTCAGCGGTCCTCCTGGGACCCCCCCCACCCCCACCCCACCACCGCTGCCGGAGTCACTGTGGCCGGAGTTCCGATGTGCAGTCGTCCTTGACTTTATTGACTCCTCAGATGCGCAATTCTTGGGTCTCATCAGGCCGTTGTTGTTGGGGGGGCGTCCTGATACAACGTTTTCACTTACGATATGATACTGATATTGCAGCCGTGAGTATTGGCCAATACCGATATCGATCCAATATGATATCAGCACGGATCATACATACTTTTATTCCTTATTTTGTAGTATGGAATGTTAGAAAAGGCTTCATCAAGTGATATTACTCAAACAGAGAACAATAGTCAGCAACAGTAGCTATGAGAAAAACTGACCCATTTATTATTAACCGATGGGTTACACACATTTGAACCTTAAATATAAAAATATTCTACAATTGTATGAATCAAATGAAAAAAATAAATGAGAAGATCCTGGAAAATAACCTCAATAAAGAGTGAGTGTGTGAGTGAATAAAGAGAGAGAATGGACTGCTGGTATCTGAGTGCTTATATCTGAGGTCTTAGATCACTCAACTGGTTTTTGAATTGGCAGATTTGTTGAGGAACTGATTCACCTTCTTCACAAACGTAAAAGAGAAAACAGATTATAACATTTCTTAACTAAGCGAAAGATAACAACAGGCAAGATGCTATTTTCTTTTTCTCCTTCAGGTTTTGTGGGGGCTATTTTTAACAAAGGATGTTCTAACTTCAAACATTTGTCTCAAATATAGCCGAGGATCCGTGTAGCATCTATTCCGCTCCGTCACGGAGATCATGCTCAACAAGCGTCTTTTGTTTCCTACGTTGCTTTCATCTCGTTGCACGGCAGGCTGATCTTTTCTCTCTCATTCTTCTGCTCACTTACAATCGGCCTGAAGAATACATGAAAAGATGCAAATGAAAAATTAAATATGAATTGAAAGGAGCTCGTTGCGCTGATTTATGGAGTCAAACGTGCGGGTATTTGTGTTACAAAATAGGGACCAGAACTTAAAAAGTATTTTATATTCTTAAGTCCAAAAAAATGTAAAAGTTTCCTGTCAAAACACAGCGTGAATCGATTCCTAAGGCGAACTTGAGGGGAACTTAAAAAGAAACACAAACAAAACTCAGTGCATGAAATAACCCCAGCGATTAGGTGATCAGTTTTCCCTCAACTTTCCATTAAGACCATCATCAGGGAAAAACATAATTTGTCAAGTATGTTATAACCAAATAAATGCCCGACTAATGACGCTGCCATCAGCCTTAATTGCTGTGTAATAGAACTTGGGTTGCCAGGAGCTGCTGCCGTTGCTCTGTGCACTTTCACCACAGCTGCTGTTGCTCTTATTAATTTGAGTAAAATCACTCGGCTTCTGCTGTACTTTCACTGTCTTAAGGATACCGGTACGATAACACTTTAATCGGAAAAAATTGAGATGCTTAAAAAGGACAAAAAGATTCCTCCCACGATTTCTATCCCCAGCACATTGTGTACCAATAGCAATTTTTCTTTCCGCTTTCAATTCCTCTTTATGGAAAATAGGTTATTAATTTTTGCATCCTCTGCATGAGCCGCAGCCTTGATCTCGGAGTGCTGTGCTGCCGGGTTGTTCACCTGCAGAATGGAGAACTGGGTGCAGCAAAGTGGCTGGATGTAATTTGTGGGAATCTGCGGTGCCTCCGCTCACAGTTTGATTGTGGTAAACAAACGTCTCTTTCAGGCTCTAACAGCTGGACGCCACCAACACCTCCAGACAGCAAAACAAAGGTGATTTGTAAATTACAAGGGCCCCCGTTTGGAGGTGAATTGCTGCCACTACCTGGGAGTGGTGGCAAAGGTTGACCGAGTTATTCGATTTAAGTGGTGACTGCTTGGCTCTCAATAAAGCAGCAGGGTGAACCTAAGGTTCAAAGCCTTTTACCGAAGCCCGCATCACAACAATGCAAAGTCTTTTTAGATGTGTCACAAATGCTGGCTGAAGGAGGGTCCTGTATAAACAGACACAGCTGAATAATCTTAATGGATGGACATGAAATCTGTAGATGAGTCTGGATCTTCTGTAGGTAAAACATCATCCATCTAGCCATCCATCCATCCATCAAGTTTAAATATGTCACTAGTGTCAAAAAGAATAATGTGTCTCAGAGTCGTTCAGTGTTGTAGACTGTAAAAACTGAGACCAATACTTTATCAAGACCACGAGGCACCAAGACTGAGCCAAGAAGTGATACATCAAAGGAAGAAAGGTCTTTTTCTTGACTTAAAAACAGAGTACATGCTGCTTGGTGCATAGGCAGTTATTTCTACGGATTATAAGCTTTTTATTTTGGTTAATATACCAAAATAAACTGATGATTTGTCAGGTCAATGTGGCTTCTAAGTTGGCCGAAATCAGATGAACGCATCTAATAAGAAGGCAGAGGCTGCAACTTGGGGGAAATAATCAATAATCTACCAATGATTGGAGGTTATTGGTTTTTGTGGAGAGTAAGGCAAAAATAAGTCATCTTGGGAACAAAGCCAACCTCTAATACTGCTTTCTGGTAAACAAACTTCATGTCTGACTCACTGTATGAGCAGGAAGGAGAATATCGGCACAGGAGACGGGTGCTTGATTCTTATTAGCAGTCCAGAATGAGACTCTCACTCTGACGAATCCAACTCACAAAAGGGTTTTTGTGCCCAATCATAACTCAACCTTAACCATTGCCCTGACATTTTATATATAACAATCTAATTGATGGTTTGAGCATGAAAACCCAGGTTCCTCAAATGTCACTGTGCATGCTCAACACTGTCTGTGAAGCCTTAATTGCTGAAGGTGTGAGTGGTATTCACACACACCTACTCTACATCGTAAATGTATCATCACTCGCATATATCGGGCACCTTCAACGTGCGTCCGAGGGTGTCTGATGTCTACCGGGTGATGTATTTCCAGGTGAAGCAGGAAAGGCCGTCAGAACATGATGATGTGTCAATTGAAAAGCAGGTGTCTTTTTCCACTTCCGACCATTGTACAATTCATAACTGGGAGTTGCTGGCATCCCACAACCCGTTGACCCTGTAACTTCGGACCACTCACCGCCCTCCCCCCAGGGCGCCGCCATGACAGCTAGAGGTTAACGGGCGCAACTTGGCGTATCATCTGCATGTTGAATCGGACTTTGGCACATACACCGTAAATCTTTTTCCACTGGCACCAATTGGTTGACATTTCCAGGGCAGAGCAAAATGCCAAGAAATGTGGTAGAGACACGCCTTAACCTTTGCTTTAGCACCATCATCATGTCAAATGTTAAATCCGTTAAGCCTCATGCACACTTTGCATGTCTGCCAATTAGCAAGTTTTATGACCATGACACTGGTGATTCAAGGTCATAGGAGAAACTCTGACATTTCTTTGAAGTTGCTCTGTGCGATATTTTGCACCTTGATTTAGCACAAGCTACCTATATAGCTATTACCAGCTTTAGCTATTAGCTATATAAAGGTGCGGTGGCGTCATGGTGTCCTGGGCACTGATTGCACTGATAGCCTTGATATCCAAGCTTTTGATGCTAGCAGAGCAGATGCTAGCATGGCGTTTGGTGGACAGAGACTCTCCAAAGTCTGTTCCAAACAAGAGGCCATGTTCCATCACCAAACGAAGTTCAAATACACAGAGACATCTGCTGAGAGTTGACATTGGTTTGGCACAGAGAGCCCAAGCAGCTGATAATGCTAAAGCTAAAGCATGGGGAGCCCTACCAGCTGCTAAAGCTAAAGCTAAAGCATGGAGAACCCTACCAGCTGCTAATGCTAAAGCTAAAGCATGGAGAGCCCAACCAGCTGCTAATGGTTAAGCTAAAGCAAGTAGAACCCTACCATCTGCTAGTGCTAAGCTAATGCAAGAAGAACCCACCACCTGCTAATGCTAAAGCTAAAGAATGGAGAGGCGATGCAGTTGCTAAGGCTAAAGCCAAAGCATGGAGCCCTAACAGCTGCTAGTACTAAAGCTGAAGGGAAACATAAAGCAAGTGGAGAGTTCTGCTTCTTTGTTTTGCACCGAAATGTTGCTGCCCAGAGTGAAATCCAGGGTTAAAATATCCTGCACGGATAACAAACACCTGGAGTCAGGATGTAAAGAACACCAGCTGACCGTTCACTTTCACCCACCGCACTGCGAAACGTTGACATGTGGCGAGGATTTAGAGAAAATGCAGACACACGGGGGAACTGTCTGCTGGAGCCTTTTTTTTTTCCACTCGAAAGGTCGAGGTCAGTTTGAAAGGTCACAAAGTAAGGCCTTTAAAGCCTGGGCGGCACAAGCAGGTGGGTGGGTGGGTGGATGAGGGTCGTGGGGAGGGGGTGGGATGCTGCAGACGCTCCCGCTGAGGACCACGGTGGGTGGAGAGCCGCGAATAGCACACACGCGTTCTGTTCTCTCCCTCCAACCCCCGGCTACCGCGAGATGAAAGCAGGGGGATGATGGTGTGAGGGGGAGGACGCAGCTTCACAAGGATCGATTCTAAATATTTCTGTTGCCTTGTTGTTTTTATTTTGGGCAGGCGGGCATGCGCACGTGCAACCTCTTTTTTTGGAGGGTGGGGAGGGGGGCATCTTTACTTATTTATTTACTTATTCATCTATTTATTAGCCCCACATCGCATGGCCTCTAAAACAGGGTCTGTCCAACCCCGGTGTTGTTATTCCAGCCTCCCCGTCTTTATTCATCGAGACCTCCAACCCGCCAGAGAGGGAAAATGGACACACTCTTCCACCGTGACACTCAATCGGAGCCAGACAGAACTCCGGCAGAAAAGAAAGTTATTTCACTTTGAGTAGCAGAGGAGGAGCCGAGCCGGCCCACAGGCTTTATTCAGCCGCTTCGTCCTCTCTTTTGTCCAATGTTTGCACAAGGCAGAGGGAATAGCGAGGGGCTTCAAATCCACTGATGGTTCTGCTCCTTCTCTATGGAGACCCTGAAGATCGATAAATAACAGACGAGAACGTGCATTGGGTTTATACAGTTTAAATTTGGTTTATTATTACAGTGCCGATAAAACACGTTGTCCCCTAACCTTGACGAATACTCCCATTTGAATCCCTCCCTCACCTGCACCCTTTTTCATTCGATTTTAATGATTTTTAATTTCCTCAATATTGTTCTGCGTCCAAACTCCACAAAACCCACGAGCCATCGGCTGCAGTTGCCATGGAAAAGAAGCCAGTCAGGTGTGTGAACCACGAGCGCCCGCAATATCTGCTTCTCCTCTGGATTTGATAATTAAAACGCTGGGTCCTCGAGTTCCAGAATTAATCTCAAACTCTTCATCTATTTGAAAATTAGTTCGTTTTTTTTTTTTCTTATGTATGTAAGAGAATTTTGAATTGATTAGTTTAAGGAGTTTGTGTTAATCCAAAAGTGTACTGTATTTTCCAATTAATTTCATTACGCAGTTACTACACGATTCTCATTTGATAATAGGGAGCGCTGCCCGTCTTTTCGTCCTTCATTTTCAGGACTCAGTGGTATTTTTTTTTTTTTTTTTATCCTCCATCCTGTTTGCTGCTGCCAGACCTTAACACACCATGATATGTGACCTCCACACAATGACATGATGATAAAATCTGTATAAAAAACAAACAAACAAGCCAACCTTTCAAGTTCCGGCTCAACATGTTCCATGGTTTTATTTAACAGCCATGACGACATGTTATGTGATAGAGCTAATTTATCATTTTCTGTGGTATTGTGTGTGTGTTTCCCCTGAGCAGAGGACATGGCCATGTGGTGCAATCTGATCTGATTCATTGTAATTTGCCAGTGCAGTGATTAATTATTCCTTGGCTGCTGTGGCTGGTTTGAATGGCGCCACACACACACACACACACACAAACACACCGACTGATTCGCTTTGTTTTGGGGTTGTTGTTTTTTTCTAACCCGAGGGGGGGAAGAGGATGCTCCCAGCTGGGGGGCGAGCGTATGGTCTCATGGATTCCATGTATAGTCGTGCCCAACTGATTGTTTCTGGTTATTGATAAAGGTGACAGCAAACACCGATTAGCAAATAGTTCTCTGTGTTTATCGCCTTTTCTCGTTATTACTCTGTTTTATGGTTTCCTTTTTCATGAACATCTGTTTGTCAGTGATGCTCCCCTTGCATTATGCAGTAGGTTAACCAGCTATTCAGATAATCATTTAAAATGTGCTCATTTTCCAGCTTTTTAACGTCCTCACATCTATCCAAATTGTGTAGCAACATTCGGCGTTCAGAGTCAAATAATTGGAGCAGAGGGCCGTGCTGCACGCATATCTTACAGTTATCTTTAAGTATGTATGATATATGGAAAGAGCCATCTTTATTCTACTCATGCGCGGGATGAGATCGTTGTTTTTCCGCCCGGACCGCCCCCCATTTCCATGGTAATTCGCGCGACTCACACTGCTGCGTGGAGTTGGAAGGTCTCACGGGGAGAGGCTGATTGTAGCATGAAGAGAATGAAATGAAATACAGGGTGAGAGACAAAGTCAAGAGATACAGTGGAAAATCAAAGGGAAGCAAATAGTACAAAAAAAAAAAAGCCTGCACTGTTTTGTGCTCATTCACTCGGAATTGCTCGCCGAGACGCTCACATCATGTATAGTTGAGCGGGGAAGAAAGCAGGCTATGTAAATAACACAAGGAAATAAACAGTGCTTTCCAATGGCACCTCATCCCCGCATTATCACCCCTGTGGAAAATGTCAAATATAATTTATTCTGCAATTGCCAGGTAGCTTGGGGAAGAATTGCTGCCTAATATTTAAAACCTATCGCGGCTGAACAGATGTTTGCCCAGGGAAACGGCAGAGTAAATATTGGTAGTTCAAAAAGCCGAGTGTACGAAGAGACAAGCGCAAACAGATGGTAATGGTCTCGGAATTACCTAAATGTACGCCGACAACCCACATCATGACAAAATCCTCGTCTCGGTTGCCGTTGTTGCGCCCCACGTCGGGCTGGTTATTACCTTTGTCGGAGATTGGAGATGCCTGCTCCTGTCACTGCCAGCTGACCTCACCTGACAGCGCCGGTTCAGCCGAGTCCTTTCATCTGTGCCGCTCACGTTCTCC
>CAESWR010001379.1:22325-34293 GCA_903171835.1 Mullus surmuletus
GGGTTGAGGAGTGGGCATGAAACAGGGCACATAGCAAGGTTTTTCCATACTTGGATACCTTTAAGGGACATCTCACCCCAAAATGTTCCCCTATCATCATATCATTGTCCCATTGAAGCACGGCTGACATTACTGAGTCCACAAAACACTTATGTACTTCCAGGGGTGAACGTGTTGCAGGCACTTCCAAAATAATGTAAACAACGTGACCATGACTGTTACAAAGCTGTAGAGCAGTGGTTTTAAAACCTTTTACCCCCTCCAAAAATAGTTAGCTCCCAGAGTACCGCCAGTTTGACCAATATTAAAATACAGCAACACATGCCGACCCTGTTCGGCTAATATATTTAGGCTTATTTCAGTCATATTTTGATAGTATGAATGTTAAAAGAAAATCTGAGATTCCTTGCGTACCACTAAAGGAGCCTCAACTACCACCGGTAGTGCTTGTGCCGCAGTATGAAAACCACTGCAGTCGGGTGAACAACATTGTGTTGTTCGCCCAACATTGTTTCGTCTCTGTTGTGTACTCCATTGAAGGACACGGCCACCCACTGTTTCCATCATATTGAATTTGGCCACGATGTTTTTTACCCCTGAAAATATCACTTTAGTGCAGCATCCGAACCCCGATTTAAACACAGGCACTATAGCTGAGTTTGTACAGAAAAGAAGAACCACAAACACCACACCAATGGCGCAATACATGTAAATGGCTCCAGCAGCATTATCATAAACATCTCAGAGAGTGAGGTACTTATGAAACAACCCTGCAGCAGAACATTGTTCACTCATTTTGTCACTCCGTGTTTTTCCTTCTGCAAAGTCCGGGCAATTACAGAGCAAACCAAAGCACGCCAGTTCCTCGTGATATTGCAGGAAAAGGATCATTAGACGCAAAACTGCCTTCACCAACATTTTCTGCGGTCATTAAGTCAGCGGCAAAGACAGAAAACATTGGGGTTGTGTGGGAGCGAACTCCAACGAGCTGCTTTCTTTCTTGGAAATCTGTACAATGTGTGTAACATCATGGACGACAGCTTTTATGATGCAGTCAAAATAGTCACAGCAGAAACATGCATTTACGAACCCCTTGAAGAGAGAAAAAAAGTTATTTTTTCAGGAGTTATATGAAATTGCCAAGTTGAGGACGGTCCGCTCCAAGCTCAGCAAGCCCCCGCTAATGCTGCCTTCTAGGTGGCAACAGATGCAGCCACAAGGTTTTTTTTAAATCAACCAAAATTAACTTGATTTTCAATGCTGACATCTGTGTTGTATCGGAAAACACCTCTTAACTCTAATGAAATGTTACCACAAGTGGTGAGTCATCAATGTGGCATTTTTTATAGTGCAAGGAAAGGGCATTATTCTGCTTTCACCCACTGTCACTGCATTTCTCATTCCATTTCACTGTGTACTGCCCATATGCAGTTTCCAAATTAAAGGAATAGTTCCTGAAAATTGAAAACGTAGTCATCATCTATTCACCCTAATGGTAAATGGCCTCCAGTAATGTTACAGAAAGACGGACATTGCAGTAGGGCATGCAACCCAGGCAATTGCCTAGGGCCCTGAGCTTGAAAGGGCCCCTCAGCAGCAACCTGACGGCGTTCTTCAATTGCTTAGCGCACCCCCCCCCCACCCCATGACAACCAAAGTAAGGGTGCTTTTTGCCTATTTGTAAGGGCGCATCTTGCCTGTTTGGCTAGGGCCCCCAAAGTATCTATAAATGCCCCTGTGCAAGGTGCCAGGCTGCTCATAAGTAGCAAGTAGGCAGTCGGTGTCGTACCCATGGACACTTTGACACGAGCTCTCCAGGCTGACTAGGATCGGACTAGTTAATCACCGGTTACAAGACTCGGACTCGTTAACCACTGGTTACAAGACAGCCTGAGCCATTCAGACCCATGACGTTGGTTTAAATGTCCATTAACACAATCTAAAACAATTGGGTAGAATAATGTCGTATTTTAGCCTCCTGCCTGGTGGGACAATCAAGGAAGAGTTCCATGTCATTGAGAGAGAAGACAGATTGGTAGGATTTAAGGGATCGGATAGTAACAGATAATGTTTTCCAGCATCCCGAGATCGTTGAAAATGTGTTGACACTCATACGGCTTAGGCTTGATTTCTCAGACATGACCAAACTCATTCCACATGCTTCATAGAAATCTAAGAAAACTCAAATTCAAAGTGTCTGTAGAAGAGACAGCCCTGCATCAATGGCGCTATTGTACGCAGCCTCATGGCTCTGGGTTTCTAGGCAGGAGAGCAGCAGCTTACCTGCAACGGGATTAAAGTAATTACGTTATGAGAATGGGGAATGTGATCCATAAGTGTTTACTTTTCCTGCTTCTCTGCAGTCTGTCAGTCACCAGCTTCCACACACACACACACACACACACTCACACACCTGCCTGCCAAAAGGCCTTTATGAGCAAGTTCCTTTGTAAAGTGGACTTGGAAAAACATGCACTTCTGAGTATTATTCCCACACAAAGCTGAAGTGTGCGCTTATTCTTCTGTCATAACAATGTGTTTATTATGTACTATGTGTTTGTTACCATATATTCATATTCAAAAATGATTCCATGCATTTCCATTAGAATGCGTCATTTATATTGATAAATGTGTGGGTCTACTTGTCATGGGGTCCATGTTGCACCGCTTCAACAACGACAAACTAGCAGTGATGAAATGCTTTGAAAAGACGCTCCGGAATTCAATCTCATGTTGTGCCAAAGTCGTCAGTCAGGGTCTGCTATTAATGTTCTGTGTTGCACGCTGTCAGACTAATTGTCGATGAACTATTGAGATTTGGGAATGACTTTATTTAAGGGAGAAAAGGCTGTCTGAGTATTGGGCTTTCAGTCCAATTTTTTCCAGCTGTGTAACCAAGCGTTTAGTCCCCGCTTCCACCAGATGCAATTCAGACGCATCTCACATGCGACGCGAGCCGACTTTCATGGTAATGGATGTCAGGATTAACGCTGCACGAGACGTGCTCTTGAGCTCAGGTCACAAATATTTCTGGCTTCGCCGAGTGAACCGTGACTAAGTCCCACAGCGAAACTTAAAAGTCAAATCCCACTCATGTTTTTAAAAGGGCTGTATACCTTTTTTTACCACTAGATGTTGCCATGAGCAGAAGCATTTCAGACCGTGTCATGGTCTTCGATTGAGAGGATGAAATCTGTATTGACTATACTTTAATGTGTTTGTGTCTCCATTAAAACTGCTTTTGTTTACATTAACGGGGGCTAGGAATGATATTTGACCACAAGACGTTGCTGTGAGCAGCAGCATTTCAGACCAGAACAAACGGGCAGACCTCTGCACTGGCTTTAAGTTTCTTTTTAGCCTTAGCCTTAGCAGCCGGCAGGGGTCTCCATGCCAAACCAATGTTGGCACTTGGATTTCGCTCTTGTATTGTTAGGCCACGCCTCACGCTTGCCTGCGTTTAAATATTAGGGGAGGGGCTCACATCCACCATCATGAACGCATGTGGGCCGGCCCCCAAAACAAAAAAACAAGAAAGCTCGGATACAAACAAACACAGAGGGAGTTTGACCAGTCAGTGCTCAGGGCGTCATGACTTCCCCTCATCTTTATAGCTGTCCGATGCCACATTAAGGTATAAAATATCGTGAAAAGCTCCTTTAAACCTCTGGCTACATTCTTGATTCTCGTTGCACAAAAAGCTTGAGTTTTGAAGCTGAACCTTTGTACTCCGTAACAGTATCTGCTTGGAAAAGAAGTTATCACTCTATTACACTTTGAGGCAAATTTTCCCCACTTTTATCACCACTGTATCAACAGTGTTGTCATTTGATTCCGAGTTCAGTTCACTAGCCTTGGAAATGTAGGTATTCTCCGCCTGTCGGAAATTACTGCATGTATATGAGAGAATACCGCAGCTTTAAGACAGACTCCCTCTCCAGTGTTTTATTTATTTGGCTGTCAGCTTGAGCCAAATGCTTCGGTTTGCGCTTCATTCCTGAGCTGCCCTTGGAATGGAGGCCAGATATGAGTGGACTGGAAACCCCCGTGTTTAATGGTGGGAAGCAAATTAATCAATTTTAGGTGGATCTAAAAAGCGCTTGCTCACAGCTTGAAAAGTGGCTGAGTCATTGTCTATTCATCTGGCTGGGAGTCGGACCAAAGTCTGGTTCCGCATGTTCACCCAAAATGAGGTTGCGCAGAGCTGAAAGTGACGGTGGTTGTAACTTTTTCCCCATCAAGAACATCATCTTTATTGAATTACATATCAAAATACAATTTAAATTTTGGTTTAGGAGTGGAGCATTGACAAAGAATAACCCAATAATGGAGATGAAATGGCATCGGTTTCTTCCTTTTATACAGTTCCATAGAAAACTCCCAGAGAACATTCCATAGGCATTCTAGAAGTATAATCAATCACGATTGTAAATTCATGGTAATAATTATCCGAGGTACAACAAAACAACAAGGGACTGTGTGGAGCGTGGGAGATAGTAAGTTCAGGACTCACATTGATTTATGTTAAAGCCTATGAGCTAATAAAAACTCCAAACTTCCAGGAATAAAGTGCTGTTTCTTCGCTGATAAATTATTCTGTAGGATTTAAAACACCTTTCAGATACATGCTGGCAGGTGACACAGAAAAACCATGATGACCAAAATATGAGTTTCTCCCTAAAACGGGCTTATAGAAACTCAGGATCAAGCCCGGTTAAACCCTAAATCTGAGATTTCAGCACAAGCATTATTGATTTGACCAAGGATCACTGGTTCAAAGTGTGACCCCCAAAGTTTATCAAAAATGGAGCATCAAAGAAATAACAGTGGGATCAGCCTCATCCTCTGCTTTGGTGGTGGGTTATTCAATTTGCAAAGACTGAAAGCCCAAATTAAAGTGCAGGGAGCATCGGTTCAGGAGCTGTTGTTTGCTGATGACTCTAGCTGCCCTAAGAAATGAATAAATACAGGCCTGTGTGGATCACTTTACACTAGCCTATAACAACTGTGGCCTCACAAACAGTACAAAGTAGACATATGAGATAGATAAGATACATCAGAGATGTCCTGTATCAACCTGCTCCTAGGGAACCTAACATGGAGCCCAACCTCTTTGTAAAGATCCAAAAGCTCTCAGCCGTTGATAAGTTTACTTACCTTGGTAATACTCTATCCTGTGCTGAGGACATAGAAGATGAAATTAACAATGGGATTGCTTAGGTCAGTGCAGCCTTTGGACGGCAATGCAATTCAGTGGGAAAGGTGTGGCATCAAGCAGGAGGCAAATATGAAGGTATGCCAGGCAGAGATACTGTTAACTCTTCTGTTTCGATGCGAAAGCTGGACAGTATACCGCATCAAGGTGGAAAACCATCTCCATCTGAACTGTCGACAGAATTCCTGACACTGAAATCATCAACAAGACCCACGCCAAGCATCCCGGCCCTGCTTGCAAAGGCACAGCTAAGATGGTCGGGTCATGTGACCAGAATGACCTGCACAAGGTCGTCAAACAAAGTCCTCTTTCGAGAACTGAAAAATGGCAAACAAGCTCAAGATGGACCGGCTGAATAGTTTTGGACTCTGCCTAAAAGGTGAACTAATCATGTCACGGGTAACGATTCCAATTGAAGGAGTTTGTCCAAAAACTTTAGAAATGTCAACAGAACATCATCGTCAACACAGCAAAATACCTTATTTCACCATCATTTCTTTTTCATTGCAATTATAAAATGCTCCAGACAGCATGAAGCTGAACAAAAAACACAAGGTGAATAAGTGTTTCCATGGGAGTTAGAGAGCAGCAGCAAAGTGTGGACTCAGGAATTTGTCTACAATGAGAGTCTGTCTGCAAGGGATTGGGTCAACATTTGTCTCAAACACTGAATAGATGCTGTATTATGCTTTCTCACCCTGAATATGTCTGAAACTGAAATGGATAAACATATCTCATTGTTATTTGTAGGCCAATAGTAAATTAATGTGGCACCTTGACATGCTTAACGTGACTTATTTAAAACTAATGTTCATTTTCATTATGTCTGTTCACATTTTGTATTGTACAATATCTGTGAAGAGCAAAAACAAAAAAGTGACATATTTTCTATCCAAATAAGCTTGCAGATAATATTGTTTGTTGAACAATTAAAGTGCAATACTTGAGGGACCAAGTTGTGCATTTCAAAAAATATTAGAAAATCACAATTACATGAACCAGATGGCCTGTAGCTATACTTAGATATACGGACGTCAATAAAGGCCAGGTTATTCTAACTGTTAGCAGTTTTTCCAAATATGCACAAATTAATTCCAAGTGTCTGCAGACATGAATGGTAGTTGTCAGACATTCACGAAACATCATTGCCAAAATCTTCTCTCTTTTTTTCCACAAGACATATCTGTCCATGTATATTAAGATATCACTTTCACATAAATAATGGATTTCTTCTTTTCAACCTTTTCAGTACAGTAGGTCATGCTAGAGTGTGTGAGTGAGAATTTACAGCCATCCCTTCTTGGGTAATTTGCAGCACACTTTGAACGAACAACAGTACCAAACCGCAGATATTTCGGCCTCCTGCTGGGATGCATATCATTACATCATTTTGTCTTCTCTGCATGGACGCTTTTTGTCCAATGCGACAGAAGTGGGCAAATTCCTTCCTTCCTCATGTGTCAGATGAGCCCATAAAGTCTGTTTTATTTCTGTTCTTGGCATAATATTTCCATGATTATCTTATATTGAAAACAGGCTCACTTTTACACCTTGCCAAATCGTCTGATTGCCGATGCCAGATTCTGTCTATTAAGAGCTTTAGAGCAAACAGTTGAATGAAATACAGACACTTTCACATACACACTTCCTCACACACAGCGATAGATGCATAGATTTCTTGACAAGGGAAAAAAAACAACAACATTTGAGTCAGAGGCAGACAGTGCAAACAATTCCCAGCATTCCTCTGGGGAGCAGAGCAAACTCACTCCAGCATTCTTCTGCCACACATGCCGAGACGTTAATGCCGGAACATGGATGCTTGATGTCATGGCCTTTGACTAAGAAGTTGAAATCTGTCTAGACGATACTTTAATAGGTTTGTCTCCCCATTAAATAGCTTTTATTAATAATAAAGGGGGCTAGGTATGACATTTGACCACAAGATGTTTAATGATGTTTTTAGTGGGACGTTTTCTTATGGTTCCCAGAACGTTCTGAACGTTCTCTAAAAAGACTCAAAAAATGTTTTGAAGAATGCTTAGTCAGTATATGGATCCACTGGACCATCAGGGCACACAGTGTTTACCAGATATGTGGGCCCTGTCACTGTCCTCAGTTCACTGAATGCTAAAATAGAAATGGGCAAAACATGAGTTGTGAAGGGGAGTTCAACATGGGACCTCTTGGACCTCTTGGTCCCATAGTCAGTGTATTGATCCACTGGACCATCAAGACACATTGTGTTTCAAAGATATCTGTGCCCTATCACTCTCCTCAGTTCACTGTTTGCTGAAATAGAAAAGGGCAAAAGAAGATTTGTGACAGGGATTTGAACGTGGGACATCTTGGCCCATAGTCAGTGTAGGGATCCACTGGACCATCAAGAGACAATATGCGTAGCAGATATCTGGGCCCCATAACTCTCCTCAGTTCACTGAATGTGAAATAGAAGTAGAAAAAACATGAGTCTTAAAGGAGAATTGAACATGGCACAGCTTGGTTGATGGTCAGTGTAGGGATCCAATGGACCACCATCACACAGTGGGATTACCAGATATCTGGGCCCTATCACTCTTCTCAATTCAGAAATAGAAGAATCATGAGCTGTGAAAGGGATTTGAACATGGGAGCTCTTGGACAATAGTCAATTTAGGGATCCAATGGACCACCATCACACAGTGGGATTACCAGATATCTGGGCTCTATCACTCTCCAAGTTCAGTAAATTCTGAAATAGAAAAGGGCAAAAGAAGATTTGTGAAGGTGTTTTGAACATGTGACCTCTTAGTCCATAGTGAGTGCATGGATTAACTGGACCATCAATACATATTGTGTTTCACAGATATCTGTGCCCTGTCACTCTCCTCAGTTCACTGATTGCAGAAGTAGAAAAGCGCAATACACAAGTTGTAAAGGGGATTTGAACATGGGGGCGCACCAGCACCATTGGCTCAGAATCCCCAGAAAGAGAGGTGAAGGCACCACTATGCTTTATGTTGTGCTCTAATACTCACAAAGCTACCTTTCATTGCATTGCCATTAGAACACGATTTGTGTAATTATTTTAAGACTTGAAGGTAACATAGGATTCCCTTGTGTGTCAGAAAAGGCGCTAATATGTCGGCAAGTTTCCTGATTTACACCGATGGTTTCCTCTACGGTGAAAATGTGATTTTAATAGTCGCTCAGCGGCCTCGCATCTCATGGTGGCAGAAACATGGTACACTGACAAGAGGAGAGAGAGTGTGAGAGTGAAAACAGTCAAAACAGAGACAGAATCATAATAAGAACGTAGCCAGACCAGACAGGGAAAACGAAGACGACCACTATTGGTCTTCGCAGTGGGTCTGCGCCTCCCGAGCTGGGCTCTGGACCCTGTTTGTCTAGCTTTGATGGCCAGAGGCCGCTCTCTCTTCACTTGCCAGGAGGACAAGTTTTCGTTGGCGCGCGGCTCCTTCATCTCGTCACACGAAGGGAGATTACACACAGCCGGTGTTGACTGAGAAGTCGGTCCCCAAGAGCTAACGATGGAGGACTTCTCAAGTTTACAGACACTAAATCACAAAAGTCATAAGTTTGGCTTCCCCGTTTCAGTGCGATGGACATTATATGCAGTGGCTTCCAGCCATTTCTGGCATAAGACCCTAAATATGTCTCATTGGGATTCCAGTATTTTACAAGGAAAAGTTCCAACATTTACACGTAAAATTGAGAGGCACGAGGAAGACAGGTTACTCACAAAAGATGTCTGCAGTTTCAAAATAATTCCAAAATTGCTTTGGAAGAACAATCCATACTTGACACTTGATAAGACGTCGTGAATGTGCAGGCACTCTGAAAAGAAACACCATAAATGAATTTGCCTCCACTTCTCAATGCATCCATGATCTGTTGCTATAGTGTTTTTAGCTTAAAGGTTCTCTATACGTTATTTTACAGCTCAATTATAATCAAACAGCTATTATAAATACGAAGGTGGGATGTCATAGTGTCCTGACTGCGGTTTTGGTAGCCGGCCCATGTGAGCCCCTTCACTCACATATAAGCATGGGCGAGCGACCCAACACCTAGAGCCAATAGTGTAGCAGATGCTAGCACTGGGTAGCACCGTGTTTGGGCGACAGAGACTCTAACAATTTCTGACCAAGGAAACACATTCCATCACCAAACCAAGTTCTACAAAAGAGAGACAGAAGCCGAGAGCCAATGTTGGTTTGGCATGGAGACCCCTACCAGCTGCTAAGGACTAAAGCTAACTTGAAACTTAAAGCGAGCAGAGAGGTTAGACCCTTTGTTTTGATCTGAAATGCTGCTGCTCACTCCAACATCTGGTGGTCAAATATCTCATATTTGCATTTGTGGATACTAGGTACAGGTGTGTCTGGAGGACATTTACCTGACTTAGTTATTTATAGAATTTCTAGATGCTAAAAAATACCATTACTTCCAAATCCCATGTCTCACCTCTGTTTTCTGACATGGGGCGAGTGAATAGGGACCTCTGAAAAGGTTTGTCTGCGGGATTATGCAAAAGAAAAACACATGGGACATTTGTTTTACACGCAAGTGTCTTTCCAGTTTTTCTTCATCTAAAACACAGCATATTTTTCATTCAGTTTGTGCAAAATTATTGATGAGGAGTATTTTCCAGTGACTTCCTGCCGACTGCGCACACTTTGGCAGGACTGCAGGCATTGTGCAAATGTTGAGTCTGCAGACTTATTTTTCACTTTCCAAACGCTCGCGAGCGTCTCGCTTCCTTCCAGTATTCTCGGTGCCTTCCTCACGAGACAGAAACAAACTCCTTTGTTCCCGTGGAGGAAAAAATGCTATCAAGAGCAGATTTAATAACATGAGAGCGTTCCAAGTGTGAGCGTCTCCAAATTGACCCAAGCTCGTGTTTAAAACCACACTAAAAAGAAGCATTTTTTGGTGAAGTGCTCTCTTGGTTTGGAACTCCGGTGCAACTGGAACAAGACCTGAGCGGCGAGGTTCACACCATCGCCACACTGAGGTTTGGATGCACCCAGTCAACACCAAGGCCTCTCTAAACTTGGCGCGGCAACTCAGACGTGTCTCATCGCCTCTGGTCGCGACTCTTGCCCTTACTAATATGCTTTTACGGGGTTTCCCTTGGCAGCCGGACAGGGGTCAGCTTGGCTCTGTATCCAAACTAAACACAGGAGCGTCACAGACAAGGAAACATGCTGCAGAGTCTGAAATAACCTTTTCACACCTATGAGAATCTCTGAGACTTTGCCTGCTAACCATTAGCATTATTCAATCAAATCATATCAAATCAATCTTTATTTGTATAGCATTTTTCATACACGAAATGGAGCAAAAAGTGCTTTACATGAGTGTTTAAAGCAGCCATAGCCATAAGGGAAATATCAAATAAAAAGACGTAATTCAAATTGACACTATGAAGGATAAAAGCATAGAATAAAATGTAACACATAACAGGATGAAATCATTATAAGAGCTTTAAAGAAATCAAGTAAAAGCATGAAATAACATTTTACATAATACAAAAAATAATTATGGTATCCCCCCTTTCAATAAGATTTAGAATGAAAGACATGACTCCATCTTTTCTGCACCAGAAACATAATTTGCGCAGATGTAGGAAGTTGAGGTTTCCTCCTCTGATCGCCATTGTTTGGCTGTTTCACTGATTGGCTGTGCTTGGTAGTTGGCTGTCCTGTGATTGGTTCGTATGAAGCGGGTTATTAACCTGACCTACCTTGGTGGCTTTCGCCAACTGTCTGGGGGCTCACTCGGCTCGAGCGCAAATGGTCCAGAGTGTTTTGTTTTTTTTTCCGTTTCTGATGTCTGATTTAAAGTGACGTTTAAAGAGCTGTCCACACCAAGAACTATAAATATAAAAATAACTATAAATATATAGTTTTAAAAAATCATTGTGACTCAAGTGGATGACAGAGTCCACACCAAAACTGCGACGATAGTGTAGGTCGATATCGTTTGGATGACTTTCAGAGCGATTTGATGAAGGATAGAAATCAAAATCCATCCAAAACCAGACCAGCATCTTAGTTAAAGTGAAATAGTGATGAATCCCCCTCATGCGCAAAAATCATACATCGAGAATAGCCTCATTTTACACATGATCCATGATTAGATCAATACAAAACAAAGCAAAAAAGAAATTAATGGGAATTGCATTTTACCAATATTTTAGAGACCCCATGTCAAAAAAAGCACAATATAAATACAACACATTTACTATTCAAGTACTTGGCTCAGCCTTCCTAGGCTTTTTTTTTTTTTTGCCCATAAGATCTGATTTCAGAAATTTTCAGGAAAATTTAAGGAATTCAGGAAAACACACCTCACGAAGAAGAAAACAGCAAAATAAATAAAAGGAGGCATGTGCCGAGGAGATCGTTTTAAAAATAAACCTCAGAATAAATTCACCGAGGACTGATATACGACTATTAAAGTTAATAACAGGATATGGATCCGCCGTCTCCACCCTGCGCTAGTATTACTTGGGTCTTGGCCTGGCTATTATGCTTGACCATCAGACACACTGTAGATGCGTGTGTTTATGCACATTTACGAGAGGAAAGAGAGGCAATCCCTCATCAGGCTGAGGAGGGATTACAGTCAGACTGGGATCAAGCGGAGAGAACTTCAGGGAGAAGTCAAAGCTAAAAAATGTAAGCCACTAACAAAGACGTTACTCCTTGTCGAAGGCCGCCTTTTGTGAAGCAAATCCTGGCAAAT
>CAESWR010001379.1:63740-77214 GCA_903171835.1 Mullus surmuletus
GGGCGGCAGAGAGATATAAGTGCAGCTCTACGGTCATTCATAACCACGCTTCAGAAATGCTGCAGAGATTTTTTCTTGTTTACGAGAAGGAGGATGTTATTATCTCAGAAAAGAACAGCACAAGCCGCCTTTCTTTATGCCGTGCTGCTTAATGCATTTAGTTAAGCACGTAAATAGTGGAGACCTCTAATTAAATGGTAGTGTGGAGTTGTAACAGTGGGATAACGCTCAGACGTCTGTTTACTCAACATTAATGATGTCACTCTAATGTGAACCAGCGCGTTTGGTCATTTCACTCCTCTAGAGATGACGGGAGATTTTCTCTCACACACCCGCACTTTGAATTGTGGCCAAACGTGTTTAGCGTTCGAGGCGAGATACATGGATCGTGAGGGAGAAAGGCATTCTTAAAATCTTCATTGATTGCAAGCCCAATGTAAAAACAGCGAAAAAAAACTCCCCAACAACAGAGCCGAAATGTTTAGTCCAGTCAGATACCATCGCTTCTACTCAAACGTTTCCTCTCAAAGGCTTCAAAAAGTTCTATTATCGGAACTGCTTTTTCACCCGACTCAGACTGTATGTAATTATATTCTTTTTTTGGTCGTATCGTGTAGCCACAGATGTGAAAGAAAGGAGCAGAAAACCCAAATTCACGCTGTTAACACTTCGAGACTGGAAACGTTTCAGACCAAAAAAAAAAAGCTTGTTTTCGACTGCACGGTCTGGGTCGTGTGTGAGCTGAAAAGCATTGGCGGACGCACTTTAGCCACCTGAAAGCATTTCGGCTCCTCCTTACAGCGGCTACGAGAGGTGATTTAGTGCCGGCCGTGTGTACAGTGAGCAGAACGCCAGCAGATCCTCTTCTCCTTCCTCCAGCAAAGGTCGCAGCTCCTCCATCTCCCCCCTCGTCTCCCTCTCTGCCTTCTTTTGATGTGCGTCTCCCCTCCCCTCAATCATATTGACAAGCGGGCTGATGTCAGCCGGCAGGAATTTACTCTGTAATTTGTGTGTGCCTGTGCAGCGCTGGGTGTGCGCACGCATGCATATGTGCGGCGCGCTCGCATGCCAACCGTCCACACACATGCCGCTTCCACGCACGCTCTGCGATTGACGAGGGAAAAAACAGTGGAAAGGTGCTTTGGGGGGGGGCGGGGGGCGGCACACCTGCTTCCTCAACTTTCACCTTCTTGAATTTAACGGCCCTTCCTCGGCCTCATTTGAAAACGTCCTTAAGGTGGACTCGCGGAGTTCTGCTCCACGTCCGGGGAGGCCGGGTTATGTGTAGCCGGGGTCCGGCTGTTGCTGCAGAGCGCCGGTCCCAACAGTCGTACAAACCATTCTGCATCATAAAGCACCAAAATAATAAGCTTAATCGCTTTCCGAAGTGTTCAGACGTGCGATAAAAATACTCGATGGCCGTTGTAAACGGACTCTACGAGGGGGTTTATGGGAAAGCCGCTGACTGGCAGCTAGCTCGGCGGCTACGCTGCAGGAAAAAAAAGCTCTTTGAATGAACGAGCCTTACGACCTGGTAGCTCGTCAGAGGAGCGTTGGTGGTCCGGGCGAGACAAGTCTAAACTGCCAAGTGTTTCCAGTAACAGCTTTTGGCTCTGGACGTTGTCCTCGCTGCTTAATGAGGGCGCAAGGTAATGAAAGGGCCTCCCGGTAGAAGGGAAACAGGACACACGCATGAATATATTTCTAGCTGCTTTAATCCATATTTGCTCTCAAACTGAAATGTCTTACCTGTCGTAGGACAGACCCATGGGTTTTCCACGGTAATCTTGATGAATAATGTCATCATCTACGATCCACTCTTGGTGTTCGTGGGCGGTTGAAGAGGAAATGACATGTAAAGACACACAAAATATTGTACAAGCACAAAGCGTGCACTGACTTTTAATTGTAATGGGACTGAGAGGGAGTTTGCATTTGATTGAAAGGAGCCAGGGGAGGTTCTAGATGCTCTGGGTGATGCCCACACACACACACACACACACACACACACACACGCACACAAATGGTGTGGCTTGTTCATACCGGCTCATACAGCTTCAGTCAAAATGGACAAAGTTCTGATTTTTCAACTGAAATAACAACATGATTTGGCTACAGGCGCCTGCGCCACTGTCACGTCTTTATATAGATTTTTTGGGCGCTCATTGTGACCACGTTACAAAAGTCAGACGTCTCGGGAGAACGCCCCATCTAGCTCGGGGCCCAAAGCACTTGCCTTGTTTGTCTGCCGTGGAGCAAGCCTTTTTTTTCCTCTAAACTCTAAACTTATTTCTGTTTCCAGCTCTGTCGCTGCGGGTTAATATGGCGTTAGACTCTTCATTTGATTTGGTTGCGTGTCCACTTCCGCCATCCCCGAAGAAAAGCTATAGAGAGAGCGCCTGTTTTACGTACATTCATAAATGGATGCACGGTCATCGAGTCTATTAACCCCCACCGCCCCCCCCACCACCACCTCCACCAAAAAAAAAACATTCATTAATTCTCCCTCTTGTGTGTAATCATGTTTGGGCTTGAATGATTCTTTTCAATGAGCCGCCAAAACCAAGCAAAGTGGCCAAGGGGCCTTGCATAAGATCTGAGCACCTGTTAATCATAACATCACCTCCTGGCGCTGGTCCCTGCTCGCAAAATGAAAAATGACTTGAGTTTATACAGGCTGCGCTGACACTGGCTGGATGGGATTAGTAAGAGGACAAAAGCTCGGTTAAGTCATCTCTGGGCGGTTTTACACATGTCACACACCCGCTCATTCATGCCGCTGTTGTCTTTGAGCGCTTCAGCAGATGGAAAGGGTGATGTATTACAATACGCGTCGGAGCCACAGGTACAAACACGATAACTGGAGCTTGACGCATCTCGGATTCATGAGAACAGTCGGACGCGCTCAAGTCAGGTTTCCAATCCGTTCAAATGTCCGTCCATTTCAGGTCTGGTCCACTTTAACCCAAGGATTCGCCGATCTTATGTAAAAAAAAAAAAAAAAAGGCCTTATGAAACGGTGGCAGGGTTTATTTGAGGTCTCGCACAACACATGTTGGATAATTAAGGTTGTTTTCTTTGGAAGCTTTGCCTTCACACCTTCACAGAGATGACGTCACTGACAACACAACACGCTGTTGGAGAGAATATGAGCAAACACAGCAAACACACACACACACACACACCTGTTTTTGTCTTCCCCGGAGAAGGAATGCTTAAAGGAAATTTCCAAACAGCTTTTTTTGTGCGTCTTTGTGCCGTCATTGTTCTTCCAAAGTCTTTTCACCCTAAAGATGCACAAACTTGTGTGACTATTGCAACAAATATGCTGATTTTTAAGAATTTTTCCAAGTCCATTTTGCTGTAATAATTTGACTACATTATCAAATTAATCACATCTTCAAAATCCCCCAATTACAGGATGATTCCATTTGGATATAATGAGATAAAGGTGTCTTCAGCTGTTGAACACATTTCTTTCGCATTAATCCATGAACACAAATCAGCCCAGTTGGACGCTTTTCCTGGACATCTCCCCCCTCGCTGCTCCACTTGTGTTTCCACTTGCGACTTGCCTCGCTCCAACTTTCCAATAACACCATTCACCCCCAAAAAAACGGGTCCATCACTCACCAGAGGTAAAACGCTGATCACAAAACTCATTTATTCAACTCCCACCACAACAATAAGGGACTGATTTGGCGATACGTCGGGGCCAATACGGAGCTATTTTCCCGTCCCCGCAGTGACCCTTTTTATGAACTATGTGATGTATTTCTGATCCATCCTGGAGATTTTGCAGATATGTGATACTTGCACATGTAGGAATCCCAGCAGAGCCACGTTACATGTCTGCGACACTCGGATTTGTTGCACAACCTCGAATGCCTACCTTCCACCTCTTGTGTGCATGTGTCTTTCATTTGTTTGTTGCATCATGGGTTTGTAAATTTCCTCTGGAGACTAATTTCGGGAGAGGTGATTGTGTATTTCGATAAAGCGCCATACTCCTCCAATGACGCCATAGGTCAGATTACAAACTGCAACAAACACGACTAATTGTACGAAATCCTCTCCATCTTGTATAAGGAAGGAATGAATGTGCAGAGCCTGAATGTGCACGTGCGCGCGCACACACATTTTGTCTGTTGCCTGTAGCACACATCTCTGAGTGAGTCGATGTGGAGTCTGTCGTAGACTGCAGGGAATTACCTCAGCCCTGAATTATGTGGCGCCTTGCCTAGAGTGTGCACAATGCAATCACCCAGCCATCTTTCTTACTCATAAACTGTCAGAAGGCCTCACACAGAGGCTGGACACACACTACAGGCAGGAGTCTTGAACACATTGTTTTTAAGCTCCAATTAGGCCGTCTCGGGCAGCAAATGCAGCAGGGCTTCAAATTCGATCTCGGCTTTCAACCTTGAACGTTTTCTTTTACCACCGTATTGGGAAGACAAAAAGAGAAAAAGTTGAGTGTTCCATGTTTAGGTGTTGTTATGACTTGTCATTATGTAAAACATGAGAAGCTAAGACTGAAGAACCTTGCATTGCTTCTCTCTTTCCAAATCTAATTCATCTGCAGTTTATTTTTTAGTAATTACACCATCAGCACAGTATTAACATTCTGTTATTATGGCAAAAGATGAATTGGAGGTTTTGAAAGTGTTTTCTTAGAAGATGGTAATCAGAACAGTATCCCCATTTACTTTTAAAGATGAATAGTAGTTAAGTAAGATAAGTATCACAAAAGTTCCCAAATGTTATTAATTATAGTTTTCCTAGTAAGTAATTCCAATATAAATAATAGGAATATATTTGGCCAATATAATTTTCAATTTGAATGACAAGAGAACCCTCAAAAAAAAAGCAACTAGTAAGCCAGAACGTAAATTGAAAACAGAAGCTGGTGTTGTCATACCACTTTACTTACCAGAATTATTGTCGGTGAAATGATTTGAGGCACAACATAGACGTGACAAATGAAAGGAAAAATCGGGCGTTGGCTTGCCACAGGTTAACAGAGCCTCTGCTGGAGGCATGATGGTCGCCAGCCAAACAGAGTTCTGCTGAGAATCATTTAATTGATAGATATTCCTTTACTTGAATGTATTTTGTGATGCATGCATACTATTTTAATTTTCAGCAAATCCCTCTTTCAAGCAGAAATGCCAGATGATTATCTGGCTTTCAAACAAATGTTCAAACCGAGGCGTACTAAAACCCTGACCACAAATAAAACCCTGAGACGTCATTTATCAGCCACAAAGAGCTTCAGACTCTTAAATACGTTATCATTTATTATCAGATGAACACTGTTAAAAGTGCTCTGCTTTCTGTTACCTGCCAGATGAAAGTAACAAAGCGGATTGTTTTGAAAGACAGAAAGTTTCAAGCTCAGTCATTTGGAAAGTTTGTCATGCAAGCTGAGCCAGATAGACGATGATGTAATGCCTCTGGGCAGATTATTCTCTCTCACATCAAACACACACAGATCTGCCTCAGCATGTTTTGTTTCACTTATCCTTTGGATGTATTTACTTGAACTGAACATAATTCTGGAAAAGTAATAAATTACTTGGTTTACGGCTACTTTACCCACGACTGAATCCATTTTTCATAGTTCGATTTATCATAGTGTGTGAGTCACTGAATGGCCCATTCATACACCAGATGTCACAGAAACACACCCTTTACTCCAACTCTGTTTTGATCAGTAGCCACCACCACTCTTTTTATTCATAGCTCACTCTGTCTTCTTTGCTGGTTACCCGTTTTTCCAGCCGCCCTTAGGGTCTCTCAGACCACCTATCATCAGCTGTGAAACACACAACGTTGCTACACAAAAACCGCAGCATTCCCAAGACTTCATGTTGTGGGAAAACTCATCAGCGGTGAATGATGGTCGGCAGCTTTTGGTAATTTGGTGCGACAGGACTTGGAGTCGCCATTCCAAAAAGTCCTGGCGCTGTCGTGGATTTGTGGCAAAATCGTCTTTTTAGGCCAGTGCTATGACGTGGTGATGATGACTCTATTCTGCTGAGTGACTAATAGTAGCATGGCTGTCAATGACAAACAGAACATGGGACGTTTAGACGCCCGACTTATGATGTGTTGAAAGAACAGTAGTCAAGACTACATTTCTTTTGGTCTTTGGTGGATTTTTCTTACTCCCTCATATTTATTGGCACATCAAGTTAATTAAAAGGCTGCATGGGGAATAAGAGTGCAGTCGGGGAAGAAATCAGGTTGAGTGAAAGTGGCGCCCACGGACACCACGGCCCTCTGCCCTGAAAATGTGAATCGCTTAATCAAGAAGCTCCTGGAATGCAGCAAATAGCACAGACTGATTGTATGCGACAGTGAAAAACCATGTGGACATTCATTTCAGTCATTGCGAGACTCGTAAAGGATCTCGTAAAGTTCTCGTATCTCGGCCTTCCAACCAAGAAAACACATTCCATCACCAAACCATGTTCTAACAAATAAGACAGATAAGCAGTCAATGGTTTGGCAAGGAGACCCCTACCAGCTGCTAAGGCTAAAGCTAACATGAAACTTACAACTCCTTTGTTTTGGTCTGAAATGCTGCTGCTCACGGCGGCATCTAGTGGTAAATATTGTGTATATTTATCCCTTTAAGAGGAATCATACAGGTGGAATTTGCAAGGCGGATTTGCAAAGATTTTAATTCCTTTCTTTCTTACCAGCAGGTAGGAGAACATGCGATCCCGCAGCAACAGTGTGGAGGACGCCACTAAGGCCAAGCTGGTGCAAGAGCAGGCAGATGCACAAAAGCAAACAACAGAGCGAGAGGAGCCCTCAGGAAGGGCAGAGCGCCGCAGTCGGCACCGGGAGCCGCCAGATGACACGAGCACCGTCCAGCGGAACCATAACACGGCCAAGATCAGCTCCTGCGGTGGAGGAAGCAGCAGCACCAGTGGGGCTGCGAAGGGCGGGCGAAGGGAGAAGGGCAGGGACCTTTCCCGCGATGACCTCGTCTTTCTGCTGAGCTTGCTTGAGGGGGAGCTACAGGTAATTTGGAGAAATGGGATTTAACCCCTTTAACATTTAGCCATTACAACACCTCACTGGCCTGCGTACATGGCACGACTGAGTCAAGGCATTAGTGGTCACTCACGATGGTCCCACAATGAGGTGATGGACAGCTAACAGCTGAAGCTACTTCCTGTCCTTCTAATACTGGATCCAGGAATCTTCTGGCACTCTTGTACAACAGAAACAAGTCTGGCTTGGTGTCGAGGTCAAAGGGGATTAACACAAGGAAAGAGTGCAGACAGACAAACATACCAGAAACTGATCTGATCATCGGTCTTTTCGATCATTTTGGCAAATTCTTAACATTTTTCAAAGCATCTCAAACCATGTCGATGAGAATAATTTCCCAGCTATAGGGAAATTGAGGAACTTTCCACCTCAGCATCCCCACCAGGATTATTTTTACAACCTTGCATCTATCAAACTCACCATCTTTACAACTCAGACCAATAACTGTCTGGCACAAAGAAACCTCCTTATAAAGACGAGGAAGCGCCGACCACAATGAATGTAAAGAACTGGTCGGTTTCCAATTGGAAATCTGGCCTGGTTTGTGAAGTTGTCATCTTGATCACTAGTTTTGACCCCCTTCAGTGCACCATGTTTTGATGTATGTTTTGATGTCTATGGACGTCCCAAGGTTAAATGAGACCCCTGGCTGGGGCATATGTTTTTATACTTTCTAAGGCCTTTCCTGTGTTTTGCACACTTCAAACCCTCTTGATTTAAACGGAAAGATTGAGACACCTCCGATCTAACAAACTTGCCCCCACCCCTGCAGGCCAGAGATGAAGTGATCACAGTTCTGAGGGCAGAGAAAATCGACTTGGCTCTACTGGAGGCCAAATATGGCTTCGTCACACCACAGAAGGTCCTGCAGGCTCTTCAGAGGGATGCCATCCAGGGCAAAGCTGATGGCCTCGAAGAAGACATCTATGAAAGGCCAATGATCGAGGTAACAGCACCCCATGATCATGATTAAAACACTCAACCCAAGCACACAAGCTCCAGATGGTTTCATCTTTGTTTGATGTTTTCACCACCAGCTGGACAAGCTGGTGGAGAAGCAGAGGGAGACGTATCGGCGGATGCTGGAGCAGCTGCTGATGGTGGAACAGTCGCACAAACAGGCGCTGTACAAGCTGGAGGACGAGAAGAGGAACCATGGAGAGTTCATGAAGAAGAGCGATGAGTTCACCAATCTGCTGGAGCAGGAACGCGAGAGGTCAGTGAGAATCGACAGCGACGCTGTGAGAAAAGCTCGCCACAAGCGCAGTTTGAGGCCCTGTGGCGTCGAGAATGTAGTTATGGCGGTTTTGTTGAAGGAATGGATGCCTTGACATGTGATCGGAAATTAATTATAGCCTGGTTTCCGAGCAGAGGTCCCGGGTCGCGCTGTCTAAATCCTGATGATTTAAATGCTCATTTTGAATTCTCTCAGAGCACAGCTCATGCATATTCAAATGACAGTGTCAGAAAGAGGACATCTTTTGGAATTGAATATTGAAAAGTTTTCTACATGAAGGCTTCTCAGACCTAGCACACTGATGGTGGAGGCGCCATTCAAGCTGCCACTTATGAGCAGTTATGGGTTCAGTGTCTTGCTAGAGGCCACTCAGATATGGCGCTCATTGCAAGGGCATTGAAATAGGCCAGAGGATTGAACCAGTAACCCTAAAATTACAAGCCAGCCACTCTGCACTGAGCCATGTCATACCGAGGCCAGCCGTAATGATGCACTCCAACATCATGCACTAGACACAACCAGCAGAAGAGAAAAAGCCCTTAACTACCGCATGTGAGGACACATTCAAGTGACAACATCACCACCCTTCAGATCTACGCGTGGGTTTGGCCACTGAAACGCACAATCAAATCAAGGCCAAAATTACAGGTGATGCAGCTTTCTTATTTTGGCAGTGTCTGTCACCTCTTGTTGCCCCCCCCCAACCCCCCCCCCCGTGCAAGTGTTTGCACAGGCGAATGATGTCAGTTGGTTCTTCAAAGATAAAGCTTCTCGTGAATGATTACAGCAGACACAGATGGGCCGAGGTGACATGCAAGTGGAGGAGCAATCTGGATACCACAGCCTTTCGGGAGAGCATAAAAATCTTTTGTGGATTTTTAACCAGGCACATTGACATTGTAAACCCATATTTGGAAGCAGAAAAGTAATCATAAGGTCACTGTGGCTGATGTAAACATAGTATTTTCCAAGTGCAATCAACATTCTTTTTTTAAATGGCCACTGAATAATACATTTGAAAGTCTCTGGTTCTGCCGGAGGGCAGTTTGTCAGCTGATAAAAGGGGTTATTGTGCAGGGATTCAGATGGAGAGCTGGAACTCAACACACTCCCAACCACTCTTGCCAAAGTTTAAATGTCTTAATAATCTTATGTAATGTTAGCACTAAATCAACGTTTTCCCCAATATTACTGAGGAAAACCCACCCCAAAAGAATCCTGTTATTGTTTTTCCCATGACCTGGACCAGATCCTTTACTTTTATTATCACCTTTTATTAAGCAACCGTGCACAAACCTGGAGCAAACTGGAGTTTTCTCTGGAAATGATCCAGCAAACTGGGAGTGGGAGTAAATACTGCCGACAGACAATTCGGGTTTCAAGCTAAAATACACAAATAAGATATGCTTTATGGTAGTGGTGTGAATATTTGTGGACCAAAGTGAAAAACCATATAGCAGGATAGCTGCTCTAAGGCCAGGCTGCATTTTATTCTATGGGAAATACAGAGGCACAGCTCAGGACTACAGATGTTTTCATAATATGTGAATTATATCACCCATGGCAACCTGTTTGAAATGAGTGAAGTCTGCTTCTGCTTTATGAAGATACTGTCAGACTGTCAGTGATGCTAGTTGGTTTGAGAAATGAAATCTCATCAATTTCTGATTGATTGCCATCAAATTTTCCACCACAGTTTCAGTTGTCAATTGAAATATCGTCCTGTTACTCAACTCGCATTGAATCCTAGATGAAGTGGACCTTAACATTTTGAACTCCATGATTAAAGAGTAACACCAGTGCCAGTTGTACGTGTCGCACGCTGTCCTTAAACTTATACTTGTCATTGCAATTATCTTCTCACGCCAGTCGTTGCCACACAACTGTCGACAAGTAGGTGTGCACGAAACTCTAGAGTCCAAATCGAAGCCAAGAAAGTAGACACTGTCTTGTATCGCAACAGGAATCCTGGCAACACTTACGGCACGGATATGAAATAGTATTAGAAATGTTGAAGTACATGCGTCATTTTCGGAGCCCTAATCACCGTGTCTTCTCATGTAACCAACTGCGCAGCTTTCTCGCAGATGTAACACAATCCGTAATGATAACAGCTATTATACTGCCAGATGTTGTGGAGTTTTTTGACAAATATTTCATTTTACTGCACAGACACGTTACTGACATCTTAACACCTACAAGACTGAAAATCTGATCCTTAAAATGCAGCAATGTGAGTCTGGGAGGAATTATTTCAATGACACAAGCTGAGACAGACATGGAAGAGGGTGAGGGGAGCAACATTCCCCTCACTCCTGTGCAAATATCGCACAGATATCACTGAATCAAATCAAATGTTTTTGTGTAGCCCTTTACAATAACCGAGAGGTACCCAAAGTGCTTTACAACAAGACCATAAAATAATGCATCAAAACAATACATAAAAACAATGCATGAAAAAAAATACATGAAAATTTGGTAACACTATATAGTAATATACCATAATAAGCATTGATTAATGCTTAATATGCATCAATTAACAATTCATAAAGACTTAATTAAGTTCAAAGTTGAAGTCAATTTCTGTGTAATAAGCTAAAGTAATTGTATTATGCTTTAATTAACACTTTACATAATCCTATTATTTATAAGCATTTTATCATCCTTATAAGTGCTTATTAATTGTTAATTGATGCTTATTATGCATTAATTAATGCTTATTATGGTAATTTAATATAAAGTGTTACGAAAATCCAATACACCTAAAAACAGGACTGTCGGAGTCAGAGTCGAATCTAAAAAAGTGGGACTTCAGCTTTGATTTAAAAAGGCTGAGGTTGGTTGTGGCGCTAATGTTGGGGGGCAGTTGGTTCCACAGACTGGGGGCAGCAACAGCAAGAGAACGATCAACCCACTGCAATGAAATCAGTCATGTTTTGCACACACACACTTACCAACACAGCAATTAATTTGCCAAAGGAAACACAACTGGACATCACATCCTTTAGTAACGGCAGAGTGTTTGATTTGGCCCCGAGGAGATCGTGACTGTCATCTGCGCTTCGTCACCGGCATGTGAGGAAGGAAGGTCTGCCATGAAAAACAGCCATGTGTCCAAGGTTGGCTTATTTACCATGTGAGAAAAGGCAAACGATTTATGTGACAGAAAGGTAAACATACACCAGAGAAAAAACGAACAACTTTAAGGAGTTGGATCGCCATAACAATAATCGATGACTGTATATTTCTGGGGTTCGCCAACATCTACGTGGGAGCGAGGGTGTATTTCCACGTCTGACAATCTGTCTTCACCGACTGAAGTTTATGTAGCTAAGCATTCTGTTAAGGCCACAGATGTGTGTGTGTGTGTGTGTGTGTGTGTGTGTGTGTGCGTGTGTGTGTGTGTGTGTGTGTGTGTGTATGTGGTGTGGAAAACCATTAGACCGTGTGTTCAGAGGTGTCCTCTTACCTCATTCCCTCCCTGAGCGATTTGTCCAGACAATCTTCACGAGAGACATTATATTTTTCATTGCTGCCATTTGGATAATTATGCGTTATACTATATGCATTTGAGTGTACATTGGGGGGAGGGGGAGGGGGGGGGTATTTAGCAGCCAAAGCTGTGGCTTCATAAATAATGCGCCAAGCAGCGTTTTGGAGGTAAACACATGGTGATCAGCATGTGAATGTAGATTTAGTTGCATATAAATGGGATGCTATCAGCTTTCCTAAGAGAACAGTAAAACCTAAAGACAAGAATATTCAGGAGGGGTTTGCAGTACACAAACGTCATGGCTCATACCTCGATTTTGGTGTGTTTTCACTGCAGAGACGAAAGAAAACCCTAAAAAGGCCTCTGTTCAAAAGTTTCTTGTCTTATTGTGTGAGAGACGTCTCTGCGCTTTCAATTGTTGTATTGACTATTGCGATCGTTGTTGCCATATTTGACTTTCTTCTGTAAATAACGGTTCTCCAAGTGACTGGTTAAATAATGGTTAAATAAAACAAAATAAAGATAAGATAAAAGAGCAGACTACAGCTGTGGCTTTGCTTAAAAAAAAATCTGACATGTTGGGTGTCGCCGGTGACAATAGAATAAGAGAGTACAATTTTCAACAACAAATCAAAAATAATTAGACTTTTCACATAAAAAAAACAAACAAGAAGTAGAAAAAAAACAGTAAATAAGTAAGAAAAATATAGGTGGCGGGAGATGGATTGAGAAGTCTGCGTGTTTTCTTGTAAAGGTCATGAGCTCCTTACAATGAGTGCTCGTACCACAGAAAAACTGCACTCGGTGCCGATCACAAAGGAAAAAACAACACGCTTTGACACGGCCCGCAGAAGATATATTTCTGTCATTTAACACTTCAGCGACTCCGTAAAGATGTTGAGGCGGACGTGTCATCGAGGCCGCCTCGAGCAGGAAGCAACAGAGAATCCCAAAGGAGCTTACGTAAACGCCGCTTTAAACCTGCGCCCGGACACAAAAACCCGGAGTTTGTTCAGTGGCTGCGCTGGTTCCAGACCATTATAACCTAGAAACCGCCCAGAAAAGCTTTGACTTCCAAAACGAAAAGCTATTATCACTTATTGAAGGTGCTCCGAGCGCGGCTGGCTCGGCCGGACACGGCCAGCGTGAGAAGCGTCGCATCGGGCTTCAATTTGACTCTCGTTAATCCGCTGTTGTATAACACCTTTTAGCTTGATGTAACTGTAATTATTTCCCCTTTTCAAGACCCTGGAAAGCAGCAAGTAGTGATTACATCCCAGGGTGACGTGTAGGAGGGTTCTGAGAGCTGAGACCCCCCCCCTCCAAAAACAACAACTATCCTGTTCTCATCGCACACGCTTCAGCAGCTTCTCCTCTGCTGACCTTTTTCGCCTCACAGAAAGGAAGATCGTCTCATTGGGAAACACTGACACGCATGTACGGGGGCTTAGATCTATTAATTGTCAATAGCGCAGGCGTCCCGTCCGTGAGTGATGACCTCATGGCGCCCCGGGTACACCGGGAGCAGCAGGAGTGTGAGAGCCGGAGCGGCGTCCTAACCATCTGCAGATGTTGCTGGGAGCATGACTTCAGCAGATAGATATACATACACATAGGGAGCACATACACGCCGCGGCTGGCATTTTTTGCCCGTCCTTTGTTCTTTTTTGGCGGGG
>CAESWR010001379.1:90990-100995 GCA_903171835.1 Mullus surmuletus
TGGCAGCTCCCCACTGCTTATTAATCGCTCTACACAAACCCACTGTGGAGTCTGTGAGATACAAGTTGCTTGATATGACTGCTTGGAGACAGGTTTGACGGACACCGACATGGCGATATTTGGGGCTCGATGCTTCTGAAATCAGTCAGTGCCTTGAAATTAGATGAACAGCCGCTGTCATGTGCACCCGTGGACCAAGTACCGATGAATCCTAATCCATCAAAAAGACCATCAAAGACCATCTGGATCCGGACCCACCCTGCTCACCTGACAGCTGGATAGATTAGAGTGTCTCCAAAGAGTCTGCATTTGTGCAGTTAAGCTTATTATTTCTGATAGATTTTGTAATATGTTTGTCCATTATAGGTTAAGCAACTCAGAGAAAAATCTGTATCAGGTTGACTAGTCTTACCTTTCAGGTATTGAGTTTTTGTACCCAGATCTCGTACCCAGATCTATAAAAAAATGTCTATGTTTCTATGTTTTTACTCGCAGCCAATCACCCCAAGCGTAATTTGAACACTTTCAAAATGTATTTGTGTACAAATCTTTTGAATGGGGAGGAGCGCTGATATTTGCACAACTCAATGCTTTCTATCAGCATGATTGATATTAAATGAAGTAACAAAAAGTATCAAATGAAGTATTCAGTTGGTATCTGTATCGTTTTAAGGGTATTGGTACTGGTATCTGAGGAGAGGAGGAATCCTGCACACTGTATAACTTGTATCAGTACTGGCAAATTTTTAAACGAAACCCAGCCCGATGAAAATGGACCAATAATCTACCAGCAGTTGGGGCCCAGAAGTGTATGAAAAAAAAAAACACTGGCTCCAAAAATGAGACATCCATTCGCAACTGTCTCTCAATGCAACACAAGCCAACTTACAGCCTGGCTGGAAACGTGACACCGACCCTCGGGGACTTTGACAACCACTTTGTCTGCGCAAACTGTGATTGGAGCATCCTCCTTAAGTGTCTGCGATTTACATCAAAGTCCAAAGTGCTGGAGGGGTAATGATTATCAGCTGTACCAATCGAGGGCGGCAGCACACGCCTGCCCTGTTGACTCCTCGCACACTCACACACAAGACAAGGACACACTTTGCTTAATTTCTTACTGTGCGAGTGTGTGAGCTGCCGTTGGGCAATAGCTGTTGTTAGTCTGCAAATTACAGCCTGTCAGTGTGGTTCAGCCCTTCAATCTGATGCTGCATGATTGATTTCTACCTATAATATTATGTCATTGCATGGTGTGTTGATGTGTCTCATACGCTATGGAACTCCATCGGAAAGTCTTGGTGGCAAAAGGAGAAAAAAAGAGACAAAGAATGGGGGAAAACAGGAATCCAGCTTTAAGTGGGGGAACTCAGATGAAACAAATCTACCTTTTAACAAGCAATGGAGAGCACAACATAAGATCACAACAGTGAAGCAAAGGTCTTTAGCCAGAGAAAGGCCCATAAAAACAGATTCTGGCCATAAAAGGCCGGCAAAACGTCCACAAGAGTTTTTAGCCCTGGCAATCAAAACTGCGTTCCATTTTAAGAGCGGAGCCCATGCTGAGGCCCAGACTGAGATCTGAAACGAGACACATTCTCGGAGGACGAAGAAAGAGAAAAGCTCACAGAGGAGATGGGAGGACGGGGACGAAGAGGGGAAAAAAACAAACAGACAAGCAAGGAGGCATGGCTGGTTCAGAGGAGCGAAAGAATTCCCTGCGAGACACGGATCGACTCGGGGAGGGGGGAGGTGGGAGGTGGGAGGCGGGAGGTGGGAAGGACACATTTGGCTTTGATTAGAAGGGGATGATGTCATGTACGTCAGGTAATCAGCCCCCGGGCTCCATGTGTGTGTCAGACGGCACTGAATGTATTGTACAGGGCGAGACCGGGCCTCGTCTGCAACGGCTGCCTGCGGAGAGCCGGTGGGTCTGATGTGCAACAGAAAACGCACCAAAACACAGAGTCAGTGGAGGCGGTGAGTGTGTGTGTCTCCAAACGTCTGGAACGGTCGCCCGCACATTGCTGATTGCAGACTTAACAGACTGGTGCAGGGAAGGACAAAACTCTGTCCCAGTCAGTACTGGTACAACAAGTGTGAGGAAATGCTTGGGTCGTTTCCACGCCTAATGGCATTTTGTCAGACTCGCATTCACTTTATTTTAGGCTACACTTATTATATTAATAGTACGTCACTTTGGTTTAGGGACGGCCAGCAGGTTATGAGCAGGCACATAACAAATCTAAGATGTAATTTGGGGCAAGAGCATGAAGTGCTTGGAAAGTTATCATTAAAAAAAGCCTAGTATGATATATCTATTGTACAACATGTACAACAAACATTTTAAAAACTACACCGCTCAACATGAACTTGCTTTTCGTATACAAAATTGCATTTGTCAAGAATGTATAGAAGTAATAACAACAATAATAATAATAGTAATAATAATAATGATAATAATGGTACATTTTTTTTGTTAGGTCGCCTGAACTGAACAACAAATGAACAACTTCCTTATGTACTATTACTAGCAGTAATTCAGAGGTTATTGGGGGAAAACCCTTAGTTAATGGCTTAGTGGTTGTAGAATATGTCCATGCAGAATAAGGCATTAATAAGTACCTCATAAATAACACAGAGCCAGTTTGCCACTAACTTGCATGCTATAAACAACTAGTTAATGATAAATAGGTGTAACCTAAAATAAAGTGTTACTGCACCCTTTATTAGCTAAGTCGCAGATGAAAAATTTGACAGTTTCACTTAACTTAAATACGAGCCAACCACTATGGAAGCTCCAAAAGACGAACCATTACAATTACGCTACAAACGACGGAAGGGCAAGGACTCACAAAATGAGAGAAGATGCTTAGGGAATGCAAAATTAGAAATACATTAAACATTCTTCTGATCTTTATGAATTGTTGGTCACTAAATATGACAGTTATCATATTGTTGTACAGTCAAAGTTATTTTAAGCATTCAGAAAAAAATCAACTTGAAATACTTTTACTTTGCCAATCGGTGCTTAAATACCTCATGGTAGTTTGGAATTACAACACAGAAGTGCATGCTGTATTTGATTGGTCAAAACAGAACTTTATCAGACTACTCAATGTTTCCAAAATCAATTGGGTTTAAGTGCGTTGGGGAATTTTTTTAAATGATTGATGAGGCAGCTGATGTTTTTCCAGCAAGCGTTGATGCGAACGGGTCTCAGTAGGTCACCGTATCTGTTACTCAATATCCCGGATGAATCCATTCATCCAACTCATGTTTTGTCATTTGTATTTGTTTGGTATTTCCGGGAAACTGGAGTTGAAAAGAACGTGGCAGAAGGCTTGCTTCGCTGAAGCACTGAGCCTCTGGACTTAACGACGGCCTCGCACAACCGCACACGATGCTCATCCAAACCAAATCCCAAACCTCTGCATTCTTGTGCGTATTGTCAGTGTTACAGTCATCCCACGGAGGTTACATAACACGTCTTCATCTCCACACTATTTGTCATTTGGCAGAGGTTTGTCACAGCAAATATGTTTGCGCGACCTGCTCTTGTGTTTGATCCCGGACATCTGTTTCAAGTGTACAGTACTCGCAGCACCCGAATATGTCCAGATCTAGAAATAGCATCTAATTTTGGATGACCGAATTGTTTGTTCCAAGAACAAACAGTTTGCTGCAGGGAAATGAGAAAGAACACAAAACTAAAATACATCATAGTTTAGAGCTGAGGCTTCACTTCTGGACTCGGCGGCACTGAATCCGCAGAGTGTGCTTCTCTTGGAATGACTTCCAATAAGACTTGTGGCTTTTCGAATCGCTTTTGACACAAGTGGACGCAAGAGATGGTTTCCTTGAAGAATAAGCGAACTGAGGTGTCACTCGCAGCTGTGTCTTTTCAGTTGTACTTCCAACTTGTGCAGCCTGTGATCGCCTTGCCTCTCTAAACCCATCACAATACCTCACAGAAACAACAGCAATCCCCTTTTTCTGAGTATTAATACAAAAGAAAATGAAGATGATGTATTAGCACGGGCGCAAAAGTGAGTTCATGACCCTCCCCGAGAAATGTGCTGGAAGGCCGTCCAACGGCCTCCTCCAGTCCTTTGAAATGCTGTGATTAAGTGCAATTTTTTTTTTTGCGGTTCATCACAATTTATGTAAGTTTGGGTTTGCTTCTCTTTAGGTTTTTCGCCTGTTGCATTCAGTCTGTCGTTACAGCGTGTAAGCTGGCAGCAGTCGCAGTGTTCATCAGTAGCTAATTACATTCTACTACGATTACACTGTTGACTGAAGATGGAGGATTTCCACATTTTAATCTGAAGTTGTCATCATGGATGCTCGAAGACGGCTTTTCGGCCTGTATTTGCCTATTTGCTCATTTATTGACTGATGTATAAATGAAAAGGTGTATCTTTTCATGTACAAACCCCCCCCCCCTCTAGTGCAGTTTTGGACAAACCCACCACCACATCTCTGTTTTCCTCAGCTTGGTTGGCAACTCTTGTAAAATTTAGTAGGAGTGACCTCAGCCATTGTGAAGCCATGAAAGGTTTTATTTAGTGGGCAGGACACAGGAAGAGTCTTGCCCTTGTTATTCGCTCACACGCCTGGAATCACTTATAACTGTAATGTACAGCCTGAAAGGACATGGTGATTGGATATAATTGTGTGTTTATGAACTTACTATGTGCTCACTTTGCTCTCTTCATGCATGATGCACACAACAAACATTAGCTCCTCGTGTTCGTCAAGGAAACGTTAATGCTGCCATTCAACATGCAACGTGTCCCTGTAAATCTATGGCCTCCATGAGAGGTTGTTATAAAAATGTGCTGCCAATCACAAGTGGCGCAAAGTGCTCCATGCTAAGACGGGTTTAGCCGTGCGGTCTGAGAGCTGCGTGAGCAAGGTGAGGGAAATCTGATAATGGAACAAGAGACTTTGGCAGTGTGAAGTACACAATGTGCCACTGATAAGGAGCAGCGTTTGCTGGCTTAAGGTGTGATTACTCTGCCGTTTTATTTACTGAGCCATTAAGATTAAAGCTGCTTTTGCACCATTTAAGGTGTTCGGCAAACCCTCGCTTCAAATATTCTCACAGTGTTGGCTGCGAAATAGTAGGTCCAGCCTTTGAAGAGCCCTGTACTTTCCAAATATTTGATTTAGTAAGTTACAGAATGATAGTTTTCATTACACTGCATCATTCCGTAAATAGTTTGGTGTTGATGCATCTGTGATAAAATTAACAATGAATTCCATTTTTTTCATACAAATTATGAATAAATCATAGTTTAGGAGTTTAAAAGATGAACCTGAATACATTTTTCTTATTTTTTTAGCCAGTTTTAGTTTAGTTTTAAAGGTATGTTCTATATATCATTGACGCACTGTGATTTTGTGTCTTTCGCTGTCATATAATCAACAAGATAGGAAGAAAATAGGGTTTGTGTTCATCAAAGCTTTAAGATACCTTGATTTTTCATATTCCATTAAATAACAACCAATAATGCTGTTTTTTTCTAATGAAGTACAGGAATTTGATCATCTGTTTCTGTCAGCATTTGCGATGTTAATCTCTCGAGAGTGTCTCTTTTGGACTCGGTCCTCACACAACGCCAGCAATTGAAAAAACACACTCACGATCCGCCTGGAGCAGCTGGCTAAAAGCTAGTAGCGCTCTTATGTCTTCAATCTGGAATTAAATTAGGTGAGACTGTCAAAACATCGGGGAGATCTCTCGGGTGGTGTGGAGATACTGAACATTTCACATGTCAACTGTACACATTTACATGTCTTGTCTTGTTCGGCTGCACTGGGCTCAATTACACATCTTCATCCAAGAACTTCCTATTAACCTTCCGCACAGACAAGCCGATTCCTCTTTTCCGCCCCCTTTGCCTGAATAAATGACTTAAGTTGACAAGAGCCAGAAGGAAATACTGTAACCCGAACTGCTCCTCTCTCCTCACCTACTGGCTCGCCCGCCGAGCAGTGAAAAGCCAGGAAGATATTTCACACATCACATATGTCAAGAAAAGAAAAAAAAAAACATCCCACATCCTATAGTTAAATAGTTGCTTTGGAGGTTCGCGCGGCACATGTGCACTTCGCACACTTCCACACACAAGCAAGCACACCCCCTTCTTGTGAGCCTCTGCAATGCAAAGCTCCATATAAGGGCATGTTGATGATGTAATGGTCCATAGGCAGGGAGCACATCCCTTATTGTTTGGTCTGACTGCAGGAATGCCCACAGTACGGCTACTCAGAGAGGGAGACACACACACACACACACACACCGAGACACAGACCGAGAGGAGAGGGTCGGGTGTCGCGAGATAATGAGCGTATGGCAGTGAAGCTGGGAAAACCTTTGGCACAGGTAGGCTGACTGGACATAATTACCAATCTCTGAGCACTTTGAGAGACTTTTCGCTCTCCGATTCACTCACGATTCAGACTCTCAACGGACTTCACAGCTCCTAAACTCTGCATGTTTTTCATTCATGGAAGGAAACAAATGGGCATTACTTGTCATTTCATTCTTCTCAGGGTTACTGTGAGTTTCCTCAGCAACATTTGAAGCTCTAATGACACTCCTGAAAAACTGAAAAAAGTTTTATTTAAGTTGCTAAAAGTTAGAATCTAAAGGATACCTCTACATCTGTAAGTGTTAATCTACTTTTCTCAGTGAGCGTGTGAGCATTTTAGGAATGTTTTCAGGGATGTGGAGTTAAACTTAAGGAAGTTGTTTGACTCCATGTCAAACTGTAATATTGTTTTGTGACGAAACACCAGCTTTTGATCAGTCATTCAACTCTTACAAAACGCTGCACCTTGAGCAGGGTTTAACTGTTTAAATAGCGATAATGTCAGAATCTCAATCTTATCTGAGAAGTGCTTTCATATTTTTTGCGAGAGTGACTGTGCATTTTCAACTGCAGGGCTTTTGTAGTGACATAGTTGTAGAAAAAAGACACGCGCTTGTTTCACTTAAGTTACCGCACACTGATATCATAATGTGTCATCTTCCTATGAAGTGGTTATCGGTACATTCCACATATTCTGTGATGTACTCTGCGATCTCCGACTGTGTGTCCTTTAAACTCCAGGCGGGTTTTCAAGGAGAAAAATGCATTTGATGGCTCCACATAGTCAGATTTTTTTCATTTACGTGAAACGGAGATAGGAGAATAATTAAACCCTGACTCGTAACTGAAAGGCAGCGTATGACAATTTTAGATTTAAATATAACCGATCTGAGTCAAGGGGGCTTTGAAGCCACATTTTTAGGATATACAGTCAGCGTTTTGTAAAATGAATTTTTGTGGGTGGCGGATAACCTTGTTTTAGCATAGTTAAATCAATGTCTCTTCTTGGAACACAGCACTCCATTAACCCTATTACCGCTACCAGGAAGTTAATAAATATCAGCCCAACATATTTTACACATGCTGATTGCACTCTTGGGGGATATCACTTAGCCTGTGTGGACTTAAAATACTGTGCACACACTGCATCAATCAGTATCCCCCCTTCACACTCTGTCACACATGAGGGTATTCAGTCCGCAGAGGTGGCCCTGAGTGTATGTACAGGATATATCAGTCTGTGCATATATGACCTAATCACTTGTGGTTAGGCAATGGCACAGCAGCCGTGACATATGGAACGTGTAACACCGCTCCAAGCAACGGGTGAGCCACAGTTTCCAGCTTTGGGAGCCATGCTGGGGAGGGAAGCCCTCTGTGGAGCTGGAACGTGGGCTGCTTGTTTGACTCCCTTTTTTCTTTTTTTTTTTGGGATGTTTCTTTTTTTAATTGTATTTCTATTGAGTAGGCTTTATACGACCCAGCAACAATACACTGAGTCAATACGGTGCAACCCTTTTTTTTCCATGACACTTTAACAAACTGCAGTAGTGATCAGGCGTCAGGGTTTTTAGTATTTAGGGGTGGGGGGGGGTAACGAGTCTGGAACGGGTGCATGCTGCAAAGGTTGTCTGGGCGGCAGCATGGGTGGTAAGGTGCCTTGTAATGTCGATAGCCATGAAACCGTTATGTCACAGGGTTTTATGTTCAGTGCTTTAGTATTTATTCCTACAAACTAATGTTTTCTCAAGCTGGAAGGATCTCCGCATAAAAGCGCCACTGTTTAACGACCAAGATAAAACATGATGGGAATGGAAATGTGGATTAATGCTAAAACGATCAGATGGAATATTTATGAAATTCCCAAACATGAGTGGCAGCGAATTTCACCGACCTGTATTCAATGGCCAAAGTTGGTCAGTTGAGCTGCCATTCTTTCTTCATTGCGGTTAGTTTCCACTGTTACGAAAGGATCACTTACAGGTAAATATTTGTTCTCCAAAGGTCACTCCATCCATTCGGCCACCACCACAGACAGAAGTTTGCACGGAATTACGCTCAACAACCGAGTTTGAGAACTAAACTGTGCCGTATTTTTAGATCTTTAAGTCTTTCAGATTGTTTGATGAGCATGTGTGCCATGCCATGCAGATTTCAAAGTTATTATCCATTTGGGGATTTGGATTTTTCTTTTAAATTCAGCGACAGGTAGATTTTCCCAGTCCTACTGGGGAAGAAAGTTTATCCCGCTTTCTATTTTTGCAAATGACATCACCAGAAAAACAGTGAGGGCTGAGATAAGACTTTGAATAAACACTGGTTTCAGATGTCAGGGGAGTTTGCCACCCTGCTTCTTTCATGAGTTTAATTTAGTCTGCATTTTCGCAAACCGTTTTTGGAAAGTGTGATGTTTTTTAAACAGATGCTGATGCTTAGGAATTTAAAAAGGACTAAAGTAATTTTGTGGGGTTTTAGTTTGTTTTTGTGGTGAATTTGTCTTCAACTAACGTCATTTGAATCTTGAATGCACTTTTATGAGAAAATTAGCAATGGACAAGAATTATCAAAGACTTTAAAACACAATCCCTCAATCAATCTCTAAAGAGCTATAGATTTATATTGTTCACAATCATCATTCTCTTGTGTTGGTTCCGGATTAAATGGTGCCACATGGACACAGTTGAACATATGCCCCTCACTCACCCCCACCCTTTAGCAGCTACTGCAGAACGAAATGACACGCGCTAAGCACCGCTGAGAAGAGACCCACCCTGTGATGCTTACATCATGGTCCGCAGCCCCAGTATATATGTGGAATTAGTGATCCCTCAGACTGTGTGTTTGTGTGTGCGGAAGGGTTTCTGTACAAACTCTGCGGGACTGTAATTGCCTTTGGAAGCAGGGGGAATTCCTTTAAATATATAAGACAAAAATGGAGAGGGTAGGTGGTGGTGGTTTTGGTAAGGGGGAGGAGAGTTGGTAGTAGAGGAACCCCTTAATTAAAGGATTGTTCCATGCCAGTGGCCCATCTGCGTGGAAATGCCTGGCAGCTGCACACACAGGAGTCATAACATATCTTCCCCCGGGGCTGTAGGCACTTTGGCGTGGTGATGTATGCATGTGCCAGACACGTTGACCCCAGCTACATGTCGTACTTAAGGCCCTGAATCCACTGACACACTGTACCTCCACATACTGGGGCAAAAGTGAACACTGTCTGGACTAAGGGGTGCGGCTGAGATATAATCATAGTGGAAATAAGTCACTTTTTAATCACAATGAGTAGATATAAGAGTATAGAAAGTATCCATATGCACTTCCCATTTGAAAGAAATACCTCAAAGCAAACTAATGATTTTTTTCTTTCACAATTCCAAACTCTGATGATGTACTGTACTCCACACACAGCATGTCCTCTACATATTCTGTGATTTATTTCCATTTGTGTGAAAAACCCTTAACCAAACCCTCATATAAGATATTATTTATTTTCACACACTGTCGCATTACAAAGCAATTGGAATAATGGTTATTGTCTGACATGTTCTGGCAGTGAAAGGAAGAGTTGGAGATTGCTCTTAAAAAAAAAAAAAATCCAGGTCAGAAGAATGTGCTTGTTTGTGCT
>CAESWR010001379.1:149128-161479 GCA_903171835.1 Mullus surmuletus
GGGGGGGGGGGGGGTTATCTGCTGCGATGCATCCAAGCGAGTTTTAATATAATTTGTAGTAACACCACTGATACAATGTGAGCGGAGAGCAGGAGGGGAAAACCTGCATCTTTTATTATTTCCCTGCACGCCACACTCGCTTTGTCTTGTTTCTAACACCCTGGCACGGTAGGTGGGCTCAGAGAGTGAGCACCGATACCCTATGGTTTATTAATCTAGCGTTATTTTGTGTCATGGTGATACTGGGAACAAGGGTGAGGTGTTGATACCTCTCTTATCATAAATGGACTTCCCACAGTGGGTGCACACTTCTTTTGTTTGCAGCTTCGGTGTCAGTATCGTATCAGTGAGACCTGCAGCATCTGCAGGCTACAGATTTATCACCCGATTCCATGTGTGTGCGTGGGCGTGTGTGTGTGTGTGTGTAAGAGAGAGAGAGGGGGGAGGGGGGGGGGGTATGGTCCTGTGTTATTTACAACACCTTTTTGGCTCGGTGTCCCCGCATGCAGCACATTTGTCTTCTATTACTAGAAAGTTATCCTTGAAACCATGTGTTTGGTCCATATCTAGGCTGAATACACACACACACACACACACACACACGCTGTGTGTGCAAACAGTTCACACCAGGTAGAGGAACACACCGGCTAAATTTACCAAGTGTGTGGGAAGGTTGCTGCGAAAAGTTTATAGCGGCTCTAGTCAACAACAGTTACTTCACAGCAGTTATAATGAATTTCAGTGACCCAATTTCTGGGTGAAATAGAATGAAAATCTACCGGGAAAGCGGAGGAACTGTCACGCAATATAATACACTCGCGTCTCTATCTTTATCTACGAGCTGAAAAATTGACATGAAATAGACACCCACTCACACGCAACAATGACTATTTAATGACCATCTCCGTGGGCTGCCTCGACATGAGCAAAGATTTCAACAAAGATGACAGCAGACACTGAGCAGCAGATTTTCCTTCTTTTTTTTCATATCATTTGCATTTCCAGGTTTTTCCACATCGCAATTTTATCTCACGCTTGCACGAGAACAGTTGGTGTCTTGGAAAAAGAAAAACGTGAGGTGACGCAATGGTAACAGCCTTATTAAAGCTTTTCATTACCCACACTCCTCGGTTCCCTCTCATCCTCTGTGATCCAAAAATGGAATGGAGGAGCTCAGGGGGGCGAGGGGGGGGGGGGGGGGGGGGGGGGGGTAAAGGTGCGGCCAAAATATCAAAGGTGTATCTAATAGTGTGACATATAAATGTCACCACAGCGGCCACGAGTAACGCGCCGCTGACATTGCTGAGGATTGAGTCCATGGAGCCGTTTGGCTGCTCTATCCTCAGGTTTCTTCCTCACCTCGCGCTCTCACATCCTCACTGGGAGGAGCTAAGGGAGCCATGATGTCAGCGACTGGGGGGGGTGATATTACCAAAATAGTACACAACAACTCGGATATGTTCATAATTTTCCAGTATATCTCAACAGTTTTTCATATAGCACCTTTCAACACAGCATTTAACGAAGTACTTTACGGCAAACTGTGTAATAACACAGTCGTTAAACATTAGATCCCTAGAATACCGACCCAACAGTGTGAGGTCGCACGCAATACAACAACTGAGACCAGAGGACCAACATAAAAGAGTATTATCATTAATAATAGTAATATAATGATAATAAGAACTCAGAATAACAATAACACATTGATAGATAGAGTCATAAAAACGTTTTTTTTTTAAGTTAAATGAAAAAAGTTGTTTAAAAAGTTAAATAAAAGTGTTTTTTTTTTCATTTAAAAGCCAAACTAAAAGCACATTCAGCCAATTTTTCCTGGTAGGGCATTGCATGGCACAGCCTGTCGAATGCAGTTGCTGGCAGCCTTCATGATTCCTTCTGCACGGAACAGAGTAGAGCTGTCTGACCGGTGATGAGATTTCACTGGACGTTTAACTTGTTTCTCTCAGCTCTCGCCTGTGAGACACAACTCCAAACTCCAAACTGGGAGCTGAGTGAGATCTCTTCTTTCTGAAAATGTCCACACAAAAAAAAAAGAAGCACAACGCATGATGCTGGTGGGGCGGCGGGAAAGCAATTCAGCCAGGGTCCATCTTAGATCTTTGTTCTCTGCCTCCTCGCTGCTCAATACTCCGGCTTCTGACCCAGAAATTCAAGGAGCGATGATCGAGGATCCTTTCCGGCAGTCTTTTTGGGCATCAGTGGCATAAAAAAGGGTTTCAACACACACATTGAAACATGAAAAAACACGTTGCCACAGTGGCGTGCATAGACTTTTTGAAGGGCAGCAACGAAAAGAAGGGCACTGAAGCATGCGTTGTTGCCTCCCAAGATGGCAATTTAGTGTGTTTTAACCAGCCTAGAGGGCAGTTTAGTGTGTTTTGCCTCCCAAGAGGACACTTAAATGCACATTTTTGCCTCCCAAGAAGAGAATTTATCATGTTTTAACCAGCCAAGAGGGCAGTTTACTGTGTTTTTTCCACCCAAGGGGCCAGTTTGGTGTGTTTCACCAACACGGGGGGCACTTAAGCATGTGTTTTCAAACCACGAGGGCAGTTTAATGTGTTTTGCCAACCATAGGGGTCACTTTAGCACACAATGTTGCCTCCCAAGAGAGCCTTTTATCATGTTTTAACCAGCCAAGTGGGCAATTTAGTGTGTTTTGCACCTCAGCATGCGTTTTTGCCTCCCATTTAATCATGTTTTAACCAGCCAAGAGGGCAGTTGAAAGTTTTTTGCCAACCAGAGGGGCTCTTTAGTGCGCGTATTTCAACAATTGGCCGTGCGCACCACTGCGTTGCCGTGGATATCGTGGATTGTGATTGTGAGTCTCCTCCTAGCCTCGCATCTCCTGTGGGCGGGGCCATGGAGCAGAGGCGAGGAAAGGAATCAAGGAGTTAAAAACTGGGAATTGGGACTGATCAAACAACAGCTAAATCAACTGAGCGAAAAACAAATGTGCTAACGGCAAAAAAAAATATCGATGAAGTTATGTTTGAGCATCAACTCCCTTCCAGGTCTGGATATTTGCGTCAGGAAATAAACCTGGAGCAGAGAGAGATGACAGAGCTGCAGCGGTGTCATCTGATAATCCCTCTGCACTAATCTGGCTCCCGCAACATCTGGGAAATCTTCCGTAAATATGAGTTCAAGTCTTTAAACCAAAGCCTGAACCCTGTCCTCGACTTCACCTCCAAAATAAGAGGTGTCATCTGTCAGCGATGTGCGGTCGTGCATGATTTTCGTGTTTTTTTTTCCCTTTTTGCCAACTATTTTGACGGTTTGCGGGATTATCGCAGCAGAGTGAGAAAGTGTGTGAACCCAACGGAGACTACGTGGTGCTGTTCAATAATAAAAGCGTCTCTCAACCCCTGACTGAACTAATTAAGTAAGTCAGCTGATTATAGAAATGGAAATGAATCACTTTGCAAAATTATTCAACAGAAAAAAAGACCTGCTGACGATAGCGGATGTTCGTTTTTTAAAAAACCTGAGGCTAATCCGCCGTAACTCTGATGTTATACAAACTGGTTTAAGAAATTCAGAGCCAAACCCCCCCGAACGTCGAGCTGCCCCACAAGTAAATCCTTTCACCTCCGGTCAGTCCAGGACTGTAAGTGTGTTTACTTTAATACTCTCCTGTAAGGGTTTGGGGTTTTTTTTTTTAAATGATGTTTACTCAGAAACGTTTAAAAGGCTCCAACTCGCTCCGGGGACAGATTTTTTTTTCCCCCCTCAAGGTACACATGGAAACAATCCACTTTTTTCTTTTAGTTTGCAATGAACTGAAATGCATAATTCCAGTTATGTGGTGATTTGTCATCTGTTTCGGTCCGATAATGATTCAATGTGGAACACGATGTATTTGTCAGACTGTTGAGCACAAAACAGTAAAACTAGCGTTACATAAGTATCGTCCTGCTCTTTGGAGCAATGACTCATGCTGGGCTGGATCTGTTATATCTCACTCGTACAGCACATACTCTAAACTACGAGTAAATCGACCCTCATCGGACACTGAGGAGTGAGGGGTCAAATATAAACAAATAGCTAAGTGCATTTCTTCAACATCTCTGGGTTTTTTTGTGCCTAACCGTAGAAAATGGATGTTGTGACACCTGTAGACCCCGTTAAATGCTGTAAATAACACGAATGACCTGGTTGCAAACAGAAAGTTCCCAGTTGCAAACGGTGCGATTATTGCAAAATCATAGTTCCTGACTTTTGGCTGCAAGGTCTGCCGTTTTTGGTCGTAAAGTGGTTTTAAAAAAGGCTCTTGGGACACAAATATCAACCCTTTCTTTCGTGTTTTTGGGGGCATTTAATTGTAGCAGCTGGTTTGGTCCGAATTCCGACTGTGAATTGTCACTGTGGACTCAAAACACACCAAAAAGGATCGTAAAAAAATGCAAATGTTGAGCTACAGGGCAGCGAAATTCAACGACTACCCCGACAAAAATCTCATCTCATCAACAAATATTAGCGGAAGAACTGGGAACCACTGTGTCCAGTTGCTTTAATTGAAAAAGCTCCAGGCTCAGCTCGTCCCGCGGATTCGCTGTCAAAAACTGATCTCTCCCTGTGCGGCCCGACGTCTACAAATTGCAGCAGAGCAGAGGGGAATTGCAAGAGCACAGCCGATAAAGCTGTCACATTACTCTCCAGCATTTACGCATCGGAGTGAACTGGTGAATCGCTTTTCCACAATTTATGTGCGCCACGAATTGAAAACCAAACTTTGTGAATATGTGCTGCTGATTTGTCGACTAAACCGATTGGGGGGGGAAAAAAAGCAAGATAATTCACCGATGGGTGTTAAAACCTTGCAGCCCCAGATTTTAGTCTGAGCATCCTGACGAATGTAATGAGAGGAGGCAGCGGGTCGGCCCAGCTCGCGTCTCATCTGTCAGCGATGGATCGAACCCCGCCGCGCCCCCCCCCCCCGCCCCAGCATTCCAAGACAGGTTGCTGCCATAGCCGTTACTCTTCTTTCCTCCCCTGCTTTTTCTTCTGTTTCTGCTAGTGGTATCGGGCGAATTGACAGGACGGAGACAGTCAGCCTCACCGCTCTGGGTTTCCTTTGTACTCAAACTGTGGCAGGGAGGAAAAAGAAGATGTTTACAGGTCGGATTAGAGCTCGGAAGGAGGAAGGGAAAAAAATATATATCTCTTCAGTTGTCTCGCTTCAGCTGACAAACAGGGTTTATACCTCGAAATCTCTCTCTCTCTTTTATTTCTTCCTGCAATTTCCCCTTTTTTCTATCTCTGCCTCTCACTCTCTCCACGCCTGCCATCCATCCAGTCCCAGGGCTGCCGCTCTTGTCTCCAGCTGAGCAGGCAGGCTGACGGCGCGGTGACAAGCGCTGAGGACGGGAAGCAGAGAAGGGGCCGGGGGAAGAGGGACTAATGAGGGGTGGGTGGGGGGGGGGGGGGGGGGGGGCCAGCGGCAGCACGGCTCTGTCGCTGCACCTCCAGATAACAGCCCCCCCGACTCTTTGATATCGCTCCCAGGTGACCGGGTCGCTTTATCCTCAGCTTGTACCGATGAGCTGGGGGCAGGGATGCTTAGTAACCGCTCCTGCTCCTTTTTTTTTTTTTCTGCACCTGCATGAGAGGAGGGAGGAAGGGGGCGTGGTCACAGCAAAAGACCCCCAGAAGTAGATTAAAAAGAGAATCCAATCATCAAAATGGATTGCAGAAAGTTAGGTTTTTTTCCTTCTCATTCTTGATATTCCCAGAAGAATACAGGACAGGAATGAGAATATGAGAGGCGGAAAACAGCTAAACAACCCCCTCAAATGACTTCAAAAGAAGACCGTTGTTGTAACCATAAATCAAATGTTTAATTTTGCAAGCTTCCATATGGGGAGTTATGAGGGGGGGGGGTGGGGGGCATCCTGGTTGTTTTCAGGCAGGTAACATGAGGCAAATGTTTTCATTTTATTTCGGCTGTAGCTGTATTTGTAAAGGGCTGAGAGCTGTTTTTCTTCAATGAACGTATAAAAAGTTGTCTTAAAATGACGAATAAAGATCGCAAAGCAATCTATGATACGTGAGAAAACTATTTCAAAACGCCAAAAAACCCCTCTGCACTTGCTCTCAGATCCATTTCCACAGAAAGTTATGAACATTTGTATGAAATAGGTGCATATTCCTCATCCTTACACGGTGTCTATCACATCCACTCGGCGCCTCACATTTTTTTATTTTGCTCCCGACGTGCAGTTGCACAGACAATCACATTTTCAGAGACTCTCTCTGGCTCTTTGCAACTCACACTGTAAGAAGTCACGCTCGTTTTGCCCTTGCAGATGAGATGTCGACTGAAATACGCATTAAAGAGGAGGATAAGCCAATAGCAAACTGCTGGAATCCAAACTAACAGGTAGCTTCGACTGAATCAGCAATTTAAGCAGCGTCCTGAGCACAAACACTCATTCCGTCGTGGTCAATACTGAATTAGTCAGCAGCAGTGTCATCACGACGCTGCTCTCGCCAGCGGTCTGGAAGATCTCGTCTCCCAGCCTCCGAGGCATCACAGAGAAGCAGACACTTTTTACAGCTAACAGTGTGTCCTGGTTATCCTGGAAGAGTGCTGGAATGGACCCTCTTTGTGTCGGGAGCAGTGCAGTGTTGTTCAATCCAAAATAGTTCCTCACACAGTCAAAGAGGGGGTGATTTTTATTTTTATTTTTTTTTCCCCTCCTGAAAACAAAAAGCCTTTGTTTTTGCAGTGTGATTAAAGAAAGAAGGATCACGTTCTTTTTTTAAAGAAGACAAAATCTGTTTGGGCGGAGAAGTAATTGCAGACTTTGTAAAGGTGTTTTCATTCAGATATCAGGTGTTACTGTGACTAATATCCCCGAACCACTCCAGATTTTTATAAAATGTGCATTACAGAGGTCATTGCAGCTGCACTCACAAGATATTGCTTTGTTAAAGATCTTTGCGGCAGCGAGCAGGATGTTTCTCATCACTCGGGCGGCTTTTATTCTCTCTTAAAGCTTCACATAAAGGAGATTATCATAACACTAGACAGAGCGCTTTGATGTCCACTCACGGCCCAAGCGGACATTTTGATATTGACCTCACGTTAAAGGTGCGAACTTTGAAATCCAGCCCCCCGTCGAAGCCCCGCGCTTTGATTTCGCCCCCCCCAGCAGGTGTAGAGGAGGCCGAGCGAGGCAGCTTCAGAGCATCGGTCACGCCCCGCCAGCCTGCGTAGAACACACACTGTCAGGTATTGATCGGGATCGGAACCTTCGCGTGCATTGATTTATCTTTCTGTGTCTTTTAGGCTTTTTTAGGTGGGATCGGTAATTCAGCCCCTTGAGAAAAGCAGGTAAAAATACTTGTATTCATTTTTCCAAACCAGCATTGTTTGAAAGAGAGAGGCTGCTGCTGTACAGTTTTAACGTGAAATGGATTTTTGACATAGTGTGCTGTGTGTACGTCGCCTTATCGTCGGGGCAACAGATGGCCGGAAGGTGGCTGTTGGATGCCTTGTGGGTTGTTGTACAGTTTTTGCGATGACTGCAGGTATTAGGAAAATGTGATGGTAAACATCTCTTCTCAAGAGCTGAGATTAGCACATGGTCCCCGTCAAATGGACTTTGATTGAACGAATGTGAGCTCTGAAGTCTGCAGAGCGCCGAGTGTGTGCACGAACCGTGTGTGTGCAGGTTTGTGTAGCATGGCGGCAGCGTCTTTGCGCCAAACTCTCGGCTGTCAGAGCGAAGTCTATTGTTGTGATATCTTTTTACAGTGTAGGTATTATTTTTGGCAGCTGCACTGAGCAGTAACAGTCTCACACAACAACAACCAGCTGGAGACCATTATTTAATCCATCTGGCCTTAAATAGTAATGACAATAATGAATTTGAAATTACACATCCTAAATGTGAACAAATAATGTAAACAATTGATAAAATAAAATCAACATTCATAATCGAATTTACTGTTGAGCTTTGATCCGATTGTCACTCTGTAGTCTGATGATCAGACTTTCCATTTACTTTAAACATCATGAGCAGTGTTTTGCATAAATGTCCAATAATCACACGGAAATATGCTCACTCAACTTTTTATTTTCCCATCCAAACAAACCACAAGCTGTCTCTCTTGTAATGTCTGTTTTTTCAGTGATTGTCTCCGTCTAACTGAACCAGACGAATCCGTCAGATGGCAAATTGCTGAAATGAATTTTTTTTCGAGCAGCACGTAAACACAAACTGTTTGACGAGAAGAACAAGGCTTTCATGCTTACTTTCTTTCCAGCGCGTCCCGCGTTCTCTCATTGTCATTTACAAATAACCAAATTAAATGTAGCAAAGATGATCGGTTAAAACGGGTAACAAAAGCCGCCCCGACGTCACACAAGCAGACAGAGACCGTGAGCAGATTAGGGAGTTTAAAGAAGAAAATATACATAATTGCTGCATAAATTACTTCATCAAAATAAAAATAAAAGTCTTTTTGTCAAAATAATGGAACATTATTAGATTTTCAGGACAAATATCTTCTCCCAGTAATTCTCCCATTGTGTTCGTGAGCTCCATCTGTCCTCCAGAGATGATCTCAAACCCTAAATTTTACCGACGTACAAAGCAGAACAAAAACAAGCGCATGTCTGTTACTATCTGCAATCTCATCACAAATCACCATCCAGAAATTCGGGCAGCTCCTCAGAAATTGAATTACCGGCATTTTGTAGCGTTACTTAGAAGCCCCAATGTAATCACATGTATCAATGTAATCCATAAAAAAAAAACGAGACCCTGAATCTCTCCCTCAAAGACAGACAAAAGATAACTCTGTTATCCCTGAGAGGAAATACAGCCGCATTGAATTCTCAAATAACAGAGAAAACCATTAAAGAGGAGGTAAAAAAAAAGAAAAAAGGTGAATTCACTTGAAGACTCCACAAAGGAGAAATGTGCAAACCATCATTTTGGCTGACATCATTTTTCTCAGCATTCTTCCCCAAAATATTGAGAAACCTGGAACCCTGCGACATGACTGTGTGTGTGAGGTCGCTGGCTGTTGATTTAGCTTTGAATGTGGATTGAAGAAGGGGAGAAACGATTCATGGAAGACTCTCAAAAGTCGCCCCGTCGCTCTCTGATGAGCGTCTGTGCTGCTTAATGCAGAATAGCAATGGGGCGATGATGTTCTGCTGGTCGACGTGCCCTCGCCGAGCCTGCGTGGCTCTCAAGGCCGCGCGTTGCGGTTCTAACAAAAGTCATTTTCAAAGGCGCCTTTATTCAGAAAGCTGTGGGAGGAAGCATCAGCCTCCACAACTCTCTGCTTGTTTTGAGTGGAGGGAGTGGACGGGGGGGTTCGGAGGGTGTGTGTGTGTGTGTGTGTGTGTATGTGGTCGCCCTTGTGCCGAAGCTTCACAATGGGTGATTGTCCGAATTCATAAAGGAAGAGATGCTGCATGCTCTGACGGAGTAAACAAACATCAGCATAATGTGACAGCGACGGGGGGGGGGGGGGGGGGCGGGGGGGTGAGGGTGGGGGGCTGTAAGGTTCGCACAGTGAAATCGCACTAAAGCTTCTCTGAAATGAGGCAGATTTTGAATTTCTCTCCACAAAATGACCACTAGCACATTACAGTTAATGACATAGACACAGATTAAAGGTCACCTTCTATGGGGTATTTGACACAACTTCATTTAGTTGCCAGAGGCCCAAAAACATTATTTTAAAAGTTTTTTTTCCTGCAAATTCAGCTTTGGTACTTCATTCCAGCCAGTCTAAAAGTGTCTCTATGAGCTCTCCTGAGAACGGGCTGTTTCTTTCCCTGTACCTTTAAATGTCAGTGAGCTGTGTGTGGCCACGCCCACTCCACGCTCCTATTGGCCAGGGGCTGGGGCTTTTGCTGGTGTACGTTCTTAGCGTACAATACGCTGTTTTTAACGGCAGAAACGCCGTCGTTCAACCGTAGCTAATTGAAGCAGAATCGGACACAGAAGTAGAGGTTCCCGTTCACCAACATGTTCAGACTCTGCGGCTGCAGCAGGACGTTTCTCAATGGTTGGTTACTTTCTTTCTAAACCTCTCATTTTGTTGATATGTGTTGAGGGAGTGGACAGAGACTTCCACCTCACAAGTCTCCAACTCTCACATCCGCTCCTTTCAGCTCACAGTGGCTGAAACATGGAGGAAACAAGTCAATGAGCTGACAGAAGTTTTTCTTTTTGGACCTCATACTCATGTTAGAAAACCATCAGAAAATGAATTTGGCTCGGAAGGTGACCTTTAATGTATAGACTTAGACTTTCTTTTTATTGTCATTGCACAGAAGAACACGACAGATGAAAAACTGGCAATGAAATTTCGTTGCTTGGCAACCGGTAAAAAAGAAATACAATGAAATAAAAGGAAAGCATGAAAAGTGTATATAAATGAGGCAGTGCAGTGTAAAGTAGTGCAGATAAAAAAATGAAAATAAATAAATAAAAATAAGTATATGGAGAATAGTGTGTTTTGAGACAAGGATGTGAAGTTGGCAGTGATTGATTGCTCTACTTAAAGTTTTTGAAAACCCAAAACAAGCCTTAAACCATCTCTAAAACAAAAAGTGTGAAGAGTGTGTTGCCTCGGTGGGGAAATCATTAGTTTAGGTCAATACTGGCCTCTGCAAAAAATGTAGCAATGATCGACTTTGCTGAATATTATTGGGATTCTAGTAGTTGTTTGGTTGGACCATCACAAATCTACTTCATGGGCCATTTCCATTTATGTTTCAGCGCATAAGTGTATGCCATTTTATTCACTGTTATTCTCAAAACTATAAGATTATTTATTCCACGTGCACGCTCATTTCCAGTGACTGGTGAAACCAAAAATCCCTCTATGTTTAGTGGCAGAACACTGGCATTTTTGACCAGCAACTGGAATTTCCGCAATAAAGCCACCTAGACATACAGATGTGGATGTAAATCACAAATATTTTGACTTGAAAAAGGTTTTTATTTAAAAGTAAGATGTCACAATGCAGATTCACTCATGAAACCAGCGAGCATACACCAAAATCCCCTCACAGATTTGTATTGAAAAAGGGAAATGTGTGTCTGTGTGTGTGTTTGCACTCATATAGACGGTATATATATGCAAGTGTTTCTTTTCATTTTGGCCTTGGTGAGCGCCGCTCGCCCTCACAAAAGAATAACAGTTCTCTCTGTGGCTTTGATCTAATGAGAGACGGTGGGTGAAGCCGAAAGACAAAGAGACGAGGGCATGAGAGAGAGAGAAAGAGAGCAAGGTGCTGGGAGGAATAGAAGAGGCGCATTCACACTTGGATCACGCCACGTTGTGAGAGAGCTGCAACAATTACTAATTTTAGTTTTTTCTTGACCACGGAGCTTTCAAAATAAATCGAAACGTGACTGTCAAGAGTGATACCAGTAAAGCACAGCCTTTTCTCCCTCTCATTCACCAATTTTTTTACATTAATGCAGCATCAGACAACTATTATCCAAATAAGGCATGAGGGAGTCATGGCGTCCTGAGCACTGACTGCGGTCAAACGCCCTCTTTGTTTGCTGATATCTGAGCTTTTCTTTTGTCTGTTTTCGTTAAGGTGACCAGATTTCTGAAATGAAATCCGGAGACATTTCCAGCTCAGAGATGAAAATGAATTAAAAGTTATCAAGATGAAATGAAGAAAGTGGGACAGTTACGGACTGTAACTGTGACAAGCGCGCTCTGCTCTTCCTCTTCTTCTCTAAAGGCGGCGCACAACCGCCTAACGTAATAAGTGTTGTTCTAGTCTGCACGCAGCATGCTCCATTACACTTCCTGCCTCCTACCCCGCTACCGTAATAACTGATGTCTGCGTGCACCATGATTACTCGCGCTTTCTGTTTCCTACCCAACTACCGTAATGAGTGTTCCAGTCAACACACAATATTTTTTTCTCAATCATAAAATGCTGAAATCGGGGACATTTTCGGGGACGGGTCATCCAAAACCGGACCTGTCCCCAGAAATCAGGGATGTTCACCTTAGTTTTGGCGGCCGACCTGACCACGCCTGTTACGTTCCCACTTCAGTCTAGGGGGTTTGGGAAGGTAACAAGTAAAATAAAACAAAGATTCCCGGATCGGGGTAGGGCGAATGAAACAACAAGTAAAAGTTAACAAAGGGATTTACTAAACTAACAAACAGAACTCCGTCTGCAACACAAAGGATTACCGTAGGCAATCTAACAGCTGGTCAGCTAAAGAAAAATCCGTAGTGGAACCAACAAGTTGGACCAAGAACACCTCCTCCTCCGAGGAGCACGATACAGCAACACACAACTGCCAAACAGCGGGGAGTGAGCAG